>VZRW01008389.1:47867-146937 GCA_013398125.1 Aegotheles bennettii
GTGCGGTCCCTGCTCCCGCAATAGGGGGGACACAGCCCCGGGGAGGGGCACGGCAGCCGGCCCTGCACCCCTCCCCGGGCAGCCCTCCATCCATCCCCCTCTGGGTGCCCTTCACCCATCCCCCAGGCATCCCGCATGCCCCTCGGTGCACCCCTCCGAGCCTCCCCGGGCACCCCCGGGGCCGCCGCCCGCCCTGGCCCCGCAGCTCCCGTTAATGCCATTAGTGACAGAGGTCGGGTTTCAATCGGGACTCGGTGACACTGCCGGGCTGCAGCCGGTGCCTCGGAAATTCAGGTCAAGCGGTGCAGACTCGGGTTTCACGGTCAAGGCTACCGGGAGGCAACCTCGGAAATGCCCCTCTGGCCGGACAGACGGACGGACGGATGCGCACAGCCAGCGGGTGGGCAGCAAGCAGCGGTTGGGCACGCCCAGGGCCCCTGCCCAGCAGCACAGCTCTTGTGAACCCCCCTCCCCAAGGCTCTTCTGGGCTTGGATGCTTTCCCCACCAGGTCCCATTCCTGGCCAGGATCTCTGTGGTGGGGCAAGTTCTGGGTTAACTCCCCCGCAGTGGGCGTTTGCCAGCTGACAACTCTTTTTTTTAAGAACACAGAAACATATTTTATTTACTGCCTCCTATAAATTATTTACTAGCCAGGGTGAGGTAATTCCATTAAAGCTGCATGGTTTGCTTCTACCAAATAGTTATCTGGGGACTGCTTTTTTTTTGCCATCGTAAAGCCACACAGTTGCCAGAGAACAGGGAAAGAGAGGGTCAGGAGGAACCGACTGCTGGAGAAATGGGCCTCAGGAAGCAGCATAGGAACAGAAAGGAAAGAAACTGCTTTGCCCTCTCTGTTTACGAGGCCCTGCAAGCACAGAAAGTCATCTCCTGGGTGGGAGCCAGCAATGGAGCTGGGACCAGCCTGGGCTCATCCCTCCATGCTGCGGAGTCGGACCATAGATGGGGCAGGAGGTGACAACACTGTGTGGTGGCAACCAAAGCCACCCTGGGCTACATCGACAAGACATGTCTGCTCCACCAGGAGAGCACTGGGGTACCAGCAGCAATGCTCCCCATCATGCTGGTCTTGGGACAGGCTCTGCTGAGATGTTGTCACCCTAGGGAGCCTCGTCCCCACTAGTCACCCTCTGCAGAGCCATGGTGGGATATTGTAAGGCACTGTGGCCCCCACTGGGGCTGGGGTGCATGGGCTGGTGACGGGGTTGGAGGCAGCTGTGAGCAATCCCCCCACCTTGGTGCTCCCCGAGAATGCAGCTCTTCCTCCTCCAGCCCCACCTGCCCACATGGGCACCCAAACCCACGGGCTCAGCATCGCTGGCTGGTGCTCCTGCAAAGCTCAGCTGTTGGGGACTTTAGCCCCCACGCTCATCCCCTCCAGGCCCTTTGCAGCAAAGCAGCCTGTGACAACCCCTCACGAGTTCAGCTCAGAGAAGATAAACACCCAAACTCATGTACGCTCCCCGGGGGGGAGAGAAAAAGCAATGCAAAAGAGTGAGATGAAGGAGAATTCCAGGTGAGTATCAAGAAACTGTTTACTCTCTGAAAGTGGTATATTAGCAATCATTCCCAGTCTATTAGCATCTTCCCTTAGAGGAAACTCCCAAAGTTTCCCCATTTGCAAGGGTGTAAAGAAGTTGGAAGGCAAACTGCCAGCTCCAAACCTACAGCCTGCCTCTGGTTGAGATGCTGTTATATTTATTTAAACAAATCACTCAATCACACACAGGTACCTTTACTGCAGCTGAGGTTCTCTGCATTCCTCATCTGTCAACCTTCTAGTCCATTAATCCTCTCAATCCCCTCAAGCTAACGTGGGACCTGTGAAGAAAAGAGCAGAAATTGCAGCTCACTGTATCACCACCAGAGAGATGTAATAATGTTTTTAATCAGCGAACTTGAGTATTTTAAATTTGCTTTAATTCCTTCAAGCAAGCACTTAATTTTCACATGGATTCAGTCACACTTCATTGGCATTTTTCTGCCCAAATAGTCTTGGCTCAAGAACACTAATATGTTCTTGATATAGCATTTTGTATGTAAAGCATGGAAAACCTGTTTCAGTATATATTAAGGCAAGGTGTTGCTGATTAGTGTGGATACACCAACTTCTGGGAGGCCAGAACCTGAAAGCTGAAGATACAGCCCAGATGTGGAGTGAGTGCCTGCCAGCCCTCCCGTGCTGTCCCACCACACCAGCGGCAGAAAGGCAAGAGAAGTCCCATTACAGGGCTTGGGGTTTTTGCAATTTCTCTGGACTGTACAGTAGCCTCAGAGCAGCTGAGCAGCAGATGCTTCAGCATTTCACCTTGGTAGGCAGATACACCCCAGCCGTAAGTGCTTCCTGGCTGCGTGTCTCGTCTCACAGGACTTTTCAGTGCTTTTAAAAGTCAGATTTAATAACACTATTTATAGAGCAGACACTGAGCAGGCAGTTTTTCCATGTCAGCTCCTCCAGGTCCTTTCAGACATGAGCTGCCACACCGGAGCCTGAGATTTTCCTTCTAAGAGGACAGCCCTGGCAGCAGCCCCCATCTTCGGCCACCTGCAGCAGCCACTGCCCAATGTGCAGGAGAGACCCAGGGATGCTGGGGGGATTCCTGTCTTGGGAACATAAGTTCACATCTCCTGATTCATCAGTTAAGCTTAGAAATCACATAGTTCTTTCTGAAGAATATATTTAGCCTTTTTAAAAGTTTCTGGCTTTTTTGTTCTCCAAATCATGTTTTTGACCCTAAAAGCAGAGATTCTAATACATGGCCCAGAACTTTATGGTAACCCCAACAAACCTCAAAGAATGGCAATATCATAACTCATTTCTCAAGTATCATTGTAAGAAACCAGGTTTCTTTCTTTTGCTGAATATATTTGTGACGTTTGATATTGCTGGTGGCAGACACAGAAAATACATTTGGGATTCACGACAGTGCAAACCAGAAATATTTGCTCCGGTCTAGGGGTTGGATCTAAAGCTCCACAAAATCAGCAGCTCCAGCTGACTCCAGTGGCCTCCACTGGGCACTTAAAACCACTCATAAGGATAAGCAGGCCAGTGGGGCTTGCACAGATGTTCACATCCTTGGAGGGACGTGCTTGTGGCCTGAGTTGTGAACAGACACAGAGTTTGAGCCAAGGGACTGGTTCCCCACCCATGTTATAACTGAGTGTCATGCCATGGGCATCCCTGGCTGCAGGGCAGCTGGACCTGCTTGCCCCAGCACCAGATCAAGTCCCAAGCTTCCTAAAACAACATACTTAAACAGAAGTTACCCAATATACCCAGCTTTCATTTAAAAGACACCTACTTTTTAATATCTTATTAAGTACTTTGATTTCTCTAGCCACACCACCTTGGTAACCATGGAAACTGTTTATGGGAACTGGTAAACCCACTCCTCTAATAAATGTCGTACCCAGTCGCAGAACAAGTGCTTTATGATAAGAGAAAATAAAGCATGCAGGAGTTGCCAAAGTATTTGAATATTTCATTTAGTGTATTCCCTCTACATCTTGGAAATACACACAGAGCAGCCACTTTTATGATACAAAATGCCAGTGTAGAACACACAAACATTTGGCGACATGTGCTTTTGTTTTTCCTCTTTCCATATCATCTTTTCCGAAGCTATCCTGCAGGAAGTTTGAAATTCTCACCCTGCCCTTCATCGGCTCTCAGTTTGCTGAGTTAGGACAGAAAAAAGGCAGCAACAACAACAAAAAACCCCCCACATTCCAAAAAAGCAAAAGCCTCAACTTGAAGCGTCCTGGGATAAATTTTAAAAGGTTTGTAAGACAAAAGAGTGCAAACAGCATGGAGCATGAGAAAGGCTTAGAGCTCAAAGAAACACCCTTCAAAATTAATATGTCTGTTGGAGCTGCAAAAGCTCCTTTAGTTGCAGCCTGCCTGCATTAACACTTTCAGACAGCCTCGCGCCTCCGAGACACCACTGAGCAAATATTTCAGATACATTTTTTTTACAGTGCTCCAGATTGTCAGTCTTTACACAGCAACGAGAGTAGAGTCTCTTAAGAAAATATGATGTGAAAACCAATAAGAAAGACTAAGAAAAAAATAAGTCTAAATAAAAAATAAAATGAAAAACAGGACATTTAATTTTTTTTCCACTTAAAATATGTCTAGATTCTGATCAGTGATGGTGATCCAGGACACAGATCTTCTAGGCATGTGATACAGTGAAATATCATTGCAGTGGACTACGAAGACATTGCCTGGGATTTTTTTTAATGCTCAAAAAAGACTTAACCAGACCTCAGCCCTTAAAGAGTGATGCTGATCCTCCCATTAGAGGACCTGTTGAATCAAAGCAAAAACGTTTGAAGTGCAGGAGAAGGAGAATCCCATCCAAGCACAGACAGACTCCACTCTCCTGGATAACACCCGTCCAGTGATGACACCATGCACACAGCGATGCAGCTCAGAGCTGCTGACTCCTGTGGGCAGCCTCCCCCATCCCCACACCCTCCTGACAAAGCAGTTTGCAGCACCCAGCTCCAGTGAGACACTTGAAATCTCACTCTTCATATTTATTTATTTTTTTAATCTCTCCTCATTCAAACAGTCCCAGCTTGAGATAGCTCTGTATATTACTACGCCTGTCAGGGAGATGGTGAGAATAATACAGGCAAAAAGGCTGGGCTGCTCCTGGCTGGGGCTGTGGCAGGGAGCACAAAGGGGCTGGCAGGGGTGAGGGGGACACAGCCCCACATTTCTGCTCATCTACCTACCTACGTGTCTAATCGCTGGTGAAAAAGGCAGCAGCAAGGCAGCTCCGGGCTGGCCAACACAGGGGGCTTTGAAATCCTCTGCATTGGTTCCACCCAGCACCCTGGACAAAGCGGATGGATGCGTCCCCACTGCACTCTCTGCCTGTGCCACACCACTGTGACAATGTGAGCACCTACCTGGGCACCAATGCATGCAGCCACAGAGCCTGGACCACAGGAGAGCCCTTCACAGGGCAGCGATGCTTCCCACCTCTCCAAGCCTCTCCCCACCTCTCCAAGCCTCTTCTCAGCCTGGTGATGCTGTGCCCTGATGAGGCTGCAGAGCAATTCTGCACATTGCACCAGGATGGAGATGCACTTTCTGCTGGCTCACACCCCTGGGGAAGGAAAGGGGTGCCACACCCAGGGATTCTGCCCTGTCAGGGTGGTGGGGACAAAATTTGGGAACCTAAATGTACCTAAGCTCTGCCCTAGTTGTTTGCCCAAAGACTTCCTTGGTAACAGTTTTTTGCCAGGCATTACAAATTTCCAGCAACCAACAGCAGGGAAGTGACTCTGGCCAGCAGCATGCAGCACAGCAACCCAAACCCAGTGCAAAGATCCCTCTTGATTTCTTTGCAAACAAGATGAAAGTCAGGTGCCACCAAGCTGAGATGCTGTTGCCCATCAGCAGAGACCCAGGGTCCAGCCCCCTCTGCAGTCCTCCTCACACCTTCCCTCCTGGGTCACAGGGAGGGCTCAGGAGGGAAGGGGCAAGATCAGGCCCTTAACTGTTGGAAGGGACCTTAAAGATCATCTCATTCCAACCCCCTGCCATGGGCAGGGACACCTCCCACCAGACCAGGTTGCTCAAACTCTCATCCAACCTGGGCTTGAACACTGCCAGGGAGGGGCAGCCACAGCTTCTCTGGGCACCCTGGGCCAGGGTCTCACCACCCTCACAGCAAAGAATTCCTCCCTAATATCCAATCTAAATCTCCCCTCTTTCAGCTTGAAACCATTTCCCTCCTCCTGTCACTCCCTGCCCTTGTCAGAAGTCCCTTTCCAGGTTTTCTGGAACCCCTTCAGGCACTGGAAGGTGCTCTAAGGTCTCCCCAGAGCCTTCTCTTCTCCAGGCTGAACAACCCAAACTTTCTCAGCCTCTCTTCATGGGAAGAGGTGCTCCAGTCCCAAATCATCTCCGTGGCTTCCTCTGGACTCACTCCAACAGTTCCATGTCCTTCTCGTGTTGCGGACTCCAGAACTGGACACGGTCACCTTGAATCACACCAGGGTATCCTCTGCACAGGATTGCCTTGATGTCCTCTGTATTTCCTCATTTCTCTCATTCTCTATTGCAATTATACACTAAAGAATTTTCCAATTATGATAATTTACATGAGCAATCGTGGCTTAGTGTAAACAATTAGCATCACGTTATTGCATGAAAATGTGTAATTAATCCACAGATTTTCCTAAAGACTATTGTATTGAGAAGGAATCTGTGGCAATGCTGGTGCCTTCCTGAGTTTCCTATTTGTGCTGCTGAAATGAGAGCGGTGGTGGGGTTGAAGTACCTGTATGCTCCATCCTGACAGCACATGGCCCTTCATTCTGCCTAGGCAGCTGATGCTTTATGCTCCAGGATTTACCTCCCAGAACAGTAGGTTGGAGGAAAAAAAAAATCCCATCATATCACTGACTAACCTTTAACACTGTCAAGCTATTTGTTCCTCTTCCAAAATGAAAAATTACAAACCAAATTGTATTAAAGTACCCTTCATAAATATTTTCAAAAGGTGAAACAAAGATCAAAGCAATAAACAAACCAGCTCCCTAATTTTGCTTTGTTTTATTTGTTTTACTCAGGCATCAGAGGGGCATCAGGAGGGAGGCTGTGATGGTATTTAATGATTCTGTCATTCCAATGCTATCCCAAATCTTTCTTTGCATTTTATTTTTAAATGTTTTCTATTATGGGACAACAAAGAACTATTCATTCTGCCTAGCACAAACCTTAGTTTTGATTAAGCACTTCTGGTAACCATTTAGGGTGCTAAAATCTATCATTGCATTTAATTATCCTTGGGTTTTTATAGTCTTCTTTATTGCTCATTAAATTACTAAAGATGCTTCTGCGGTTTGTTCTTCAGGAAGGATCCAGCAAGAAACATATGCTGGTGAAAGGTTGCTCAGGTTTCCGTAGCATCTGAAGCTGTCAGCATAAATTCACTGATTTATTTATTTTTTTTAATCAAATGTTAAACAGCTCTTGTAAAACCCTGGCACTTTGGTCACCAAAGTAATAGTCACATAAAAGAGTGACTTTACCTTTTAGGTATTAGGTTTGGTGAGCAGCATTATTCCAGAGTTCAAAACATTTGGAGAAACGTTTCTATAATTCAAAGCTGAGCAAATAATTTTGGCTGTGAACATTGATGTGAAGGCATTTGTTGTCCCTTGGCCAGGCCATGTTGGCATCTTTTGCAAATAATGCTACGAGACCTGTAACACACCAGGGTGCATGACCCGGGGCTCCACACTGGTGATGGGCTCCACCTCCCTTCACACCCAAGCCCCTGCTGAGGCAGTTGGAAGCTGTGTGTACCAGTGGGAGATCTCGAGGATGCCAGAACACTGGAACTACTGGCCACCACTCCTGCACAACATGAAAAATGGTCCCAAAGGAGCCACGCCAGTATCCCCCCTGCTGGTCCCTGTTGCCAACTGTAGCCTAAGTGGCCCCTGGTTTGACCACAATGCATGGTTCTTACCCAAGATCACAGACATAAGTCCTTTGGACAAAAACCCCACTGAAAAAGCACATAGTTAATTTTTATTACTGTTACCCACTTCTTATTTCTCTCTAACCTCCTGATGCTCACTGCTCGTTACTTGCTCCTGGCTTCCTCGTGCAGGGACTCTGTTGCCCTCAGTGATGCTGTGGATGGATGCGGATGGAGCCAGGTAGGATTTTCTCCTCCCACCTTCCTGTCACCCCAGGATGCCGCAGCAAGGACGGCTGTGTTAGAACAGTGCAGAGCTCAGGGAAGGAGCCCTGCTGCAGCCAGGCAGGGGGGATTTTCAGTCTCACGGTAATAACAGATGGAGCAAAGCCACAAACCACCAGTGAGTTCTTCACAGACAACATTCATGGCAGGACATGCGCCGATGGCCAGTGGGATGTCCCACCTCAGCCCAAAAGCCACATCCACCATGAGAAACTGAAAAACCTGGGATTTCCCTCTGAAAACCAGCAGCCACTACACACCTTCACCCCCCTCTCCTCCCTTCCCTCCTACAATGAATTCAACAGTTTAAACTCACATTCCCTACCCAGAAACACAAAGTCTTCCCCACGCTACGTGAAGGCTGGAACCAGCAGCATGAAGCATCCTCCCAGCCTCTTCCAGTTGCCCCAAAATCAATCTCTCCTGCCCCATCCAATGCCATGGTGACAGAATTTTGCAGCACGGTGTAGCCTGGGTCATCAGGCTTTGCTCTGTCTCAGGCATTGCAGCTTGGTGAGCTTCAAAACCAACATGCACTCCTCTCCTGACATTTTTTCATTCCTTCACCTAGTCTGTCAAGTCAGGAGAAAAATGGTGATCATAACATACATGGTTATATTAATTCAGTAATAAGATTACCAGCCAATGCTAGGACAGAACAGTGGTTTTATCTCTGTTTGGTTATTTTATGTAATATTGAAGCCACATTAGTATTTAAACTTTATATTACACGGTGGTTTTGTAATCTCAAATGAAAGCTATTCAGTTAATTCTCTGAGCTTCATTATGTTCTCAAATTCCCTTTAAAATGTTCTTATTCTGAACTATATTTACTTAACTATGAGCAGTCCATGTGAATACAGCAGGGATTTCCCCTGTTCATAAATTTATGCACTCTACCTTTTATCAGCTTAGCAAATAACATGGCCCAAAGGTTTTACAGCTTTCCACTTTCTCAGCTAGTACCTTTTGGCATGAGGTTGTCTTAGCTTCTCCATAAGCCACCTTCCAGGCACATCCCAAGCCCCATCCATTGGCAGTCACAGCTTCCGTGGGGCAGGATCTGCTGCAGCTTTAGAAGCCCTGTGCATGTGGGACTGAAGCTCTGCACACCACCAGAGCAGGGAGACGTCAGCTTCCTGAATGTGAGGCTCTCAGGATGGTGGGTATGTGGCTGGAAAGGACCTTCCCTACATCGCTGCCTTCTGCACTGCAGACAGACAAAGTGCACTGCAGACAGACAAAGTGCACCGCTCCGAGGCCAGTGGTGGACAAGGAGTAATCTCTCTTCCCAAGAATGTTTGCCTGCTAATTGCAATGCATCATCAGCTAAAGCAGTTTCATAATGAAGCAACGAGACCCAATGAAGTTGATGTTATCATAGGATAATTGCCCATATCAGGCAGCCAGATGCCTCAAGGCAGAAGCAAAAGCTGTTTAACGTACCAGGAAGGTCAATCAGCAGATAATGTCCATTTCCTATGAGTTTATTGCCACCATATTGGCCATTTCACTGAAGGAGCTTTCGACAATTTCATCTCTGATGGCATGTATATATACTTGTACTCATGTTAAAAATGCTCCAGGGTTTTAACACCACCTAAGAACTTCTCCAGTTTTTAAAAATAAAAAAGCAAGACAGCCTGACTATGGGCTCCAAAAAGCTGAGCTCTGAGCAAGTCATAATTACTACAGGAGGGAGCCACAAAGAAGGCTTTGGAAAGTCTAAACTCGATGAAAACTTCAGGTACCAATGCAGTTCCAGCCATCAAAACAAATGCAAGTTGTGCACAGAAACCCACTGCCAGATGGTCACCACAAGAGAGAAATCACTGTCCCTGAGCCAGTGCCTGCCCTGCACACGGAGCTGTGGGGAGGAAAAACAGAGACCCGGGGACCCAAAAAGGCTGCAAATATAACAAGTCTCTGGCTCGGCAGTGGTATTTCCCAATCAGTGAAAGTCAGATTTAGAGAAAAATCTCTGATCAAACCTATTTGTTTCCTTACTTTGACTTTCCCTTCCCCCCTCCCGGCTGATGGCTGACAGCACCGTTTGAAGGACCAGCCCTGAACGTGCTGCACTTCCACTGACTGCATTGCACACAACTGCCTTTAGCCAGACCCCCCCAGATCCACTCAGGTACCTTTCCCTGGTGCCTCCTTTCAAAGCCCGACACCACCCAGAGCCCACGCTCTGGGCCTGAGCACCTTTGGGGCTGGCATGCTCAGGGCCATCTCCATACACTACAGGCACCCCTTCCCTTCCTGCACTCACATGTCTGATCCAGACAAAATCCAATGGGGAAGAGGAAGCCAAGAGTACAAGGCTGCTTCTTTTCTCCCGACCCTACTCAATAGCTCCTGTTGGCCTCCTAAAGAAATCCTGACCTTGCTCAGGAACCCCACACAAACTCTGTCTGATAAAACAAACATCTGCTGCTGTGAGGCTGGCCAGCCAGTGCCCAAGGGCCAGCTCCAGGCAGCCCCCAAGGGGCTGTGGAGGCCAGAAAGATGATTTCTCCCAGCAGAGACCAGCAAAAAGGCTGCTCCACCCAGGAGGCTGGCAGACCCCTACCCTTTCCCCATCCACTACATTTTTTTCCTTCCTGATATCAACAGTCTTGAATGACTCAGAAATTCCTTCAAATAAAGCAGCACTGAGGCTGTGCTTCAGCATCAAAGTTGGATCTTCTAATTGTATTAGGGATTTATACACCGAGCTAGAAACATACCATATGGCCCTTGTAATGCAGGCTGGTTTTTCCTTGGCAGGCTGTGTAAGCTGCTAACAGCAGACAAGGTCATAACGTGTCTCCTTATCACTGCTTTATGTTCTGTATCCCAGGCCGGCTTTTACTGCGTGTCATCCAGCAGAGAGCTTGGATGTACTTGCTAACCTCTTGCCTTCTCCAAGGATTCCCATTCCCAAGTCTCGTGGCAGAAGCGCAGCTCCTGGGTTGCCTTCAAAGCCATTACTGCATGTCTGGGTTTAAAGCTTCTGGTCAGGCATCGTCTAAATATCACTTCCAGTTTCCATCCTGGCTCACAGGGACTCATTGTGTCCATTCTCTGCCACATTACACCCTGCACATCCTCGCTGGAGCTCCAGCCCAGCAAGCACAGAGATCCTTCTTGTAAGAGGTGCCCAACCTCCGTGAACCTCAGGGGTGGGAGTTGCACTGAACTGTCCCAATAAAAACAACAAATCAAACTTGTTCACTCATATATAGCCCTTGTTTTGGGGTCTGTGCTGGTTGGTTGGCCACTCCTGCTGAAGATCATCTGTGCAGCTGCTCCCAGTGGTGGCACAAGCCCAGTAACGTGACATTTCAAACCAGACACAGCTCCTGTGCTATTTCCAACCAGTGCCAGCCAAACCAGATAGAAATCAATAAGGACAGGCTTGTCCTTCTCTCCCTCTTTAGTAATTTCTAACCTAACACCATACACATCAGGCCCAGCAAACAACTTCATGCAACCAGATCAGAAATGCAAACACCACAGGCTCTCACTCAGCCTAAGCAAATCTATTAAATATATCAAATCAATCAGTAAAATGCACAGTCTGCCCCAAGAAAAGTGAGAGGGTAGGGAAGGGCAGACACCTGCTCTCAACTCTCCAGATCTCTCCATGAGCTCCCTTCCAAGCCTACCTTTGCCCACTGAAGGCCACACTAAGTGCCCCTGGGAGGGGACAACACCAGGACAGCCAGCACAGCTGCCCACCCCAGAAGGAAAGTTTCCTGTGTAAACTCCTGCTGGCAGCTGGATGTTGGTTTTTGGCTCGGCTTCAGGAGTCACCACCACTCCACAGGAGCAGAGCCCTGCACTCCTCTTAAATTTGTCACCTCTGGGTCTCCCTGCTCAGTTTCACCCTGGGATGGTGTTGTCTGAAGGGCAGAAGTAGTGTGGGGGAAATTTTCCAGATTTCCAGGAAAAGGAAGGTGATTTTTATTCTTTTTTTTTTTTTTCCTCAGGAAAGCAATCAAATTTCTCAGGGAAAAACAAGTCTGAGTGTTTGGTCCAGAAGCAGTTTCTCACCAACACACTCCAAGAAGAGAAAATAATGACAAAGGCAGGGAGCAACCATTCTGCCACAGCTGCATTACCGGCTCCCAGCTGGCCCCCTGCGTTAACTACATACATTCACTTTATGAAATCACCGCAGCAAGCTATAAATGATGCATGAAAATTAAATGAGAGAACTCCAACCAAGGCCACATGGCTGGGTTGGGCTCGGGCAAGGGCAGTAGACAAAGGAGAGGCAGCCAGAAAGCCCTGAGCATTGAGGAAACCACCAGCACTCTACTTCTGGAAGCCAAAGCTGCGTTTCAGGAGGTGGTTGAAACAGCATCAGTTTGAAAGCTGGGAAAAATCAGGCTTTATCCAAGGCACAAGGTGTGCTCAGGGAAATCACCTCCAAGCTGAGGTTAATTTTAAGAAGAGGTATTTTCTGTGGCTTTGGATTCACTTACACATGCCAAAAGCCCTGGTGCAGCCATGCAGTGGGTGGGGATGGCACACAGGACCCAGGGGATGGCACACAGGACCAAGCCAGTGCCATGCTCTGCCCCAGATGCTACCTAGTTAAGTTTTAATGACTGCACATGGGCTTAGCTTGTGCCCCATCAGTCCTTCTACTCCTTCTTGACAGCCGTAGGCATTTCTACTGCAGTGCTGCACATAAAAACACGAATGTGGGACAAAGGGCCGTGAGGATGATCTGGGGGCTGGAGCACCTCTCCTGTGAAGAGAGGCTGAGGGAGTTGGAGTTGTTCAGCCTGGAGAAGAGAAGGCTCTGAGGAGACCTTAGAGCACCTTCCAGTGCCTGAAAGGGGTTCCAGAAAACCTGGAAAGGGACTTGTGACAAGGGCAGGGAGTGATAGGAAGAAGGGGAATGGTTTCAGGCTGAAAGAGGGGAGATTTAGATTAGATATTAGGAAGAAATTCTTTGCTGTGAGGGTGGTGAGAGCCTGGCCCAGGGTGCCCAGAGAAGCTGTGGCTGCCCCTCTCTGGCAGTGTTCAAGGCCAGGTTGAATGGGGCTTGGAGCAACTTGGTCTGATGGGAAGTGTCCCTGCCCATGGCAAGGGGTTGAGACTGGGTGATCTTTAAGGTCATTTCCAACCCAAACCATGCTGTGATTCTATGACATTCCTAGTGGAGGGCAGTCATCCTAACTGCCCCACAATTGCCCAGCTATTAGAAATAACTTAGACTTTTATGGCAACTCTTCCAAAACTAGGGGTTGCACCTTGAATCCAAGCCAAGGGAGCTCCCAGGAGGGCTGCCAGCCCAACAGAGAAGCACCTGCTTACACGAGGATTTAGGGCCATTGGCTCCTCAGGAGCAGGACTTGCAAGTGAAAGGGAGATCAGAAGAAATGTTCAGGAAATGCTTTTCCAGTGTTTGTATCATTTAGTATTCATCTGCAAATGGCTGGTGGACAACACATCCTCTCCAGAGACTTGGCAGAAAAGCATAACTCCAACTCTCATGTTTACTCCAACTCTCCTGTTTACTCCCAAACCCTGGAAACTCTACAGCCAGCATCAGTGCTGGCCAGAGAAGGACAACGGCAAGAGATCAGAGCTGTGAATGCTTTGCAGACACAGGACTCAAAGAGATGTCTAAGTAGGGGGCAGAGAAGCAATAAGCTGAATCTTACCCACAAAAGCCTGGGATTCCATACACAAGCACAGCTCTGAATGAAGCCAACAGGCTGTTCTCCCATAACATCTGCAAAACTAAATTGCTCTAATTGCTCTAGGTGCAATAGCCAAACCTTAGACCCTAATCTGGCTGCCTAATACTCTTGCTTGGTTGAAAATAACTCTTGTGAAAGCAACCAGCTGGGACAGAGCTTATCAAACAGCAGCATGGAGCAAAGACAGGTCTCACCCCACAGCCCAAGCCTGGGGGACCCTGCAGGGATCCCTGCCCAGGAGGCAGGGGCTGTAGCTAATCCCTGCTGACCTCCAAAACTCCTCTTCCTGTGGCCATAATGAACTCTCCAAGCCTGGGCACCCCATTTTAAAGGGTAACGTTTGACTCATTTCCTAAAACGTATGCATCTCTCAGGACAGTGTGCCATGGGATGGCTGGTACAAGGCTGGTCCTGCTGACTCCCCTTCCCCTCCTGTCCCTCGAGTGGCCAAAAGATGCAGGAGGGCAAACCCCACCTCCCCTCACATGTACAAGCCGTGCCTGGAAGAAGCAGGCACAGTGCTCAGCTGGATCCCTAGAAAATGTCATAACACAAACAATAAATACCCATCATCGTAATTTCAGATTCCTGCTGACTGCATCACATGGGTCGTGGCCAAGCATTCACAGCAAAAGTTGCAGTGCCTGGAGTTACACATCCAAATAAAGAACTGGACTGCCAGGGCGGTCCCCGTGTTCCTCCCATCGATAGGAGCTGACTGGTAACAGAAGACAAAACACCATGAGAAAACGTGCACGGATCCAAACAGTGAGGCCACTTGTTTAGATGCCAAAATACTGACGTAGGTACCAGCTTTATAAATTCCTTAACCTTTTTGTTGCTTAAGTTAAATAAACCAGCTGCATCCAAAATGATCACACGTACTCAACAAGCAAGAAGACAGCTGCACGTATGTAAAAGAGGTGAATAATTAAAAAAAAAATATTCCAGGTGAATATTAGGAGTGGTTTTTGTCATTTTACTTTCTACAGAAAATACATTCTTATGAAATAAGTATTTAGGAACTATCAAGTATCTTTTTTTTAACTCTCAAAATATTTAGTTTTCTTTAAGCATTCCAGGTAATACACAGGTGAACTGTCTGGAAAATAATCTGTTGCCAAAATAACCAACAAATTTTGATTTTGGAACTTATTTTTCCCATGAAAAGCAGAGAATAACTCAGCAAACTGTAACTCACAGAGAAAAAGGATAACTACTGATTAAAATGTGGTGAGCAGAAAAAAAGCAACCCAAAAATCACAAACTGGAGCCTCATCTTGGGAAATATACTAAAACCAGACAGACAGATATATGCCAGCTTTATTTTTGTGTCCCTTCCAACATGATTTTTGACTTCCTTAAGAATTTAGGGTGCTCTTTTGCCCCCCTCTCGGTGCCCAGCCAGCACATGTGGTTACATTGGTCACATCAGCCACATCACAAGCCCTAACCCAATGCATTTGTTCTCAGCTGACGTGACACATCCCAACACACAAACAGCTTCAGAAAACACAAAATTCCCTTTAAGAAAAACCTTCTCTTGTTGAACACAATGCAGCTTTAAAAAAAGATGATATGCCATATTTTACTGGATCACTGGGAGGGAAGTGCTCAGAAACACAAGTGCTGCAAGAGCTTTGTCTCCTTTCCCGAGTCTGGGAATGCTCAGATTTACTGTCCCAAATGCCACTGCCCCAGCTGTCCCCAAGCTGGCTGCCCAGGGTGCTGTCAGTGCCATTGAGGGTTCCTGGAAGCTCACTTGGAATCAGCTGTGAATGATTTCTGTATAGAACTTTGATGTAAGAAAATAAATCCGTTATGTTTTATTTTCATGATTATTATTTCTATTATTCTTATTCTTTTCTCTATTACAATTAATTGTAACAATGTATTATAGAAATTATATATTAGCATAACAATTACAATAATATCGTTGTATATTAATAATAACAATAATAACTTGTGGCACCTCTGCTTACCACTGTCCCCTTGGTCTCTGCAAAATCCTAGATGTGAAGCTAAAGGTTTTACAGTGATTCAGCAACACCAATTCTGCTGAAACCTGAGCTGTCCCAGTACTCACCCTCCATTCCCAGTACCCGTGGAGACACCTGGGCCATCTCAGGTGCATTTCTGAAATAAATTTCTAGAGACGATCAGGAAAAGGATCATAGAGTCATAGAATCACAGAATGGGTTGGAAGGGACCTTAAACATTATCTAGTTTCACCCCCCCCTGCGTGTTGTACACAGACCCAGAACCGCACAGATCTCTCCACGAGTACTGGAATAACCCTTCTGGCTATGACACGAGCACTTCCCTCGGGGGCTGGGCTGCCTGTACGGCTAAAGGACAGTGCCTCAGTGGTCTGGGCAGCACTTATGTTCCTAAATGAGATCCCTGTAGCCCTTTAAAGCACCTTCCATACACCTCTCCCTCTCCCCTTCGCCTACAGAAATAGCTGGACCCACTGGAAAATCAGGAGGTGCCACCCCAGGAGGTCTGCAGCACCCGCACGGACCTGAGAGCCCACCCAGCGCCCTCACCAGCTCTGTGGGCACACTGGAGGAGCAGACGCACCCGCACAACCCCCCTCGTGTGCGCGCCCAGCCGTGGCATCCAACCGCCCCCGCGGGGTGCGGGACCCGGCACCCACAGCCCGGGGATTTTTCAGCCCCGCCGCCGGGCTCTGCGCCGCGCCCCTCATTAGGAGGCGCCCCCGCCTCATTAATATGCAAATCAGCAAGTCAGGTAATGGCTGCAAATCGTTTGTTTCCCTAATTGCCCTCCCGAGGCAAAAGTAACTGCGGGGACCGCTCCTCGGGGGTGCGGGGAGGGAAAAGCAGCCGGAGCCCACGGGGCCGGACCCGACGGGGCGTCCCGCACCTCGGCTCGGGGCAGCTGCGGGAGCGCGGCGGGGCGGGGGGAGAGCACCCCCTGCCCGGGGCCAGCTGGGGCCATAAACCCATGTAGAGCCGTGCGCTAACCGTGCCCTAACCATGCCGGCGGGCTGGAAGGTGCCATGCCGGTCCCACTCCCCCCTGGGAACCCTGTCCATGTCTACCCATGCAAGAAAAGAAGCCTCCCTAAATCCCAGTTACAGGATTCACTGCCACTGGAGTGGGGTGCAGGGCGCAGAGGGATGTGCTCACCCTGCAAGGAGCTTTGTCCCTGGGTGGACAGCAAGGGAAGGGGGTAAATAAGTTGCACAGAGCTGCATGTGACACAGTGAAGGACAAGCAAGGATGGGTTTAGAGGCTTTCTGCCACTCAGAGATCCAAGTCCCTTTAGATGCAGCAGGCTTTTTTACCTTTCACAGGCACAGAGTTTATCTGTCCAGGGAGGCTTTTATCACAGAGGCAGAGCTTTCAGGACAACTCTGGCTGAAGATGTTGCCTTCTAGGTGATCCTTTTTATTGTGGCAGCCATCCATTTTAGAGCTTTTGGGGCTGTTTGTTTGTCTCCTTTTGCCAAGAAAACATTAGCCAGCAGGATTTGTTGAGTAAATGCACCTACAGGCTTAAACTGCAGGCATTTAAAAAATTTAAGATTTAAGAAATCAAAGTGTAAATATGCTATCATGCACACCTAGGGCCTGATCCTGTGGAGGTATACTCCTGAGAATAATCCTTACCCAGGCAACTGCAACAGTGCCTTTGAACTCAGCCAGACTACCTGGGAGAGCAGGGAGCATCTCATAAATACCCAATGAAGGGATGCTCAGACCCTCGCCTGCCTTGACCGAGGTGTAAAGAAATTTGGAGCCAGTGTTGTCTCCATTCAGTTCTCACAACTTCTAGGAGCCACAGTGACTTCTGGCGTTATCTCAGTCTGCCACCAGAGACCACTGGTCCTCAGCCCTGCACACGCATCCCCCGGCCCCTCATCCTACACCAGAAACTCAGGGGCTGCCTGACTTCCATTCTATTTTCCATGGCCTTGATGTCTTGCTGCTGCTTTCACTCCACAGTTCCTCTTTCCATAAAGAAAAGAGTTTGGTATTCTATAAAGCCTTACAGTTTTCCAGTGAGAGCAGAGGGATGTTTGTTCCTCATGGGTCTCTGGAGAGTCCCTTCCTAACCAAGACCCTCAACCAGACAGGTGACTCTCAGGCAGGTCAAAGCACCTTGGGCATCCCCATGACACAACACTGCAACTGTTACTGCATAAAAATGCAAAAATGACTTCAAGGCTCTCTGAAACTCCCTTTTGTGATTCCCATAAGACAGATTCAGATCTACTAGAGATGGGAAACAGAGATCATGCTGTCCAGAAGAAAGTTTCATAGATTTCTCCTTGCAGATAATCCCAGGTGACCCACCAACACCTGTCCTCAGCACAATGAAAGATAAAGAAAAGTGGGACTCTGGTGAGAAAGGAGGCTGTTACTGGAGTTGGTGGAAACTCCTGGTAGGAATGAGCTTCAGCCTTAGACATGTCCTGCAAAGCTGAGCCTCTGCCCGACCACAGAATAAGGAAGAGATGAAGATGTCTCAGATTCAGTTCCTCTGCTCTGGAGCCCACAGTGGGCCAGGGCTGTTGGGGGAGCTCTGTGTTTCTTTAGCCTCGACTGTGATTCATTGTCAAAACTCTGGTTGATAAGCTCTTGGGACATCTCATCAGGATGGTTATTAGCTGGAGTTGTTAGGTCAGCCTGTGACTGCTAGGTCCTCAACTGATTATGTGAATCATCTTCCATCAGTCCAGAGATGGATGCTTTTCCTTCCACACAGAAGGTCAAGGAGAGCAGGATAACACAGCACCTTTGTGCACTCTAAAGTCCCAGCCACAGGAGACAGTCAATAGTACAGCAATATGGAAAATAAATTAAGTGCTTTGGAAAACAAATATCCATATCTTCCTGCTTCCCACAACCAGTTTGCACCCTGGAACTCATTGATACAAGTTTGTCCACCTGTGAAAAAAGCAGCTTTGTCCTAAATCTTGACTCTTTTCTTTTGTATTTGGGGCAAACCATCCCCCCTGTGCCTGCACTGTGGCTCTGTGCTGGATATCCTGTGCCCTTGCTGCCCAGGCAGGAGCAGGGTTTGCTCTGCACGAGGACCCAGCACGGGGTATGCACTGGTGAGTTGTGGGCAGAGGGGAGAACAACTGTGCCCTGCACCCAAAGAACAAATATTCTGACCTAGAACAGGACCTCTGGGCTTAACCTTTATGTTTCTTTGATACTCATTTTTTTTGATCTCAGCAATTCCTTTTTCTGCAGCTTTGGGTTTGATGATGCACACGCACCAACTTCTTTGGCTTCCAGGTAGAATTGCAAATGTATCTCCTTGAAAAATTGTCAAGTCTGGAAACAAGTTTTAGTTTAGTAGGAAAAGATTTCCATTTGCTTTTCTTCTCCCTGGCCTCACTGATGATAATTTTGAATTCGTGCCAGAGTGAGTTACTTGCAATCAGGCCTGTTGTCCCTTGGTGCAGATTTGCCCTCCACAACAAACACTTCCACATTGTTCAAGGTGAGAGTTTGTCACCTTCAGTACAAGCAGTGTGGGCAGGAGAGAGCCCTGCTGTGCACGCTGGTGTGTGAAGAGAAAAGAATGAAATAAAAAAGAAATGTTATTCTGACCTAATTCTGAAAGCCTCATTATTAACCAATAATTAGCAATCATAGGCTTAGAAATATTGCTGAAAGGTGGAAGAAATATATACACCACCACCTGGATGGTTTAAAAATATTAATTCCAAGTTTCCAGCCTACCTGCTGATGGAGGGCTGTTGGGGGCGGACAGACAGCCAAAACAAAGGACTAGGGACATGGCCCCTTCCATGCAAAAGGCTTTACTCTAAGCAGGAGACCCTGGTGCTTTTGGGTTCCCACTTTGGCAGGGCTAGCACTGGTATTTGGGGTGCAGCCCCCAGTGGGGAGGTCTCCCTGGTGCAAAGCAATCCACCTGGGGAGGGAGAACTGTGGGTTAGGGGGCTGCTCCCTCGCTCAGAGTGGGGGGGTTCAAGGAACCCCAACTCTGCTGCCAGCAGAAGAGCTCAGCCTCAAATCTCAGCCTTTCACCTGCCCAGAAACACAGTGACCAGGCATTTTGTACACTCTTGTGTGACCTTTTCTAGATCTCGGAAAGAAACACAGCACAGAGGCAGTGGTTTGCTAGGGCAGGGTGCATGCTGGAACCTCCAGTCAGGGTTTTCCAGCGGGTTTGTTTTGGAGCCTCTGACGGTGCTCAGGGTTAGCCAAGAACGATGAGTCCTTATGCATCATGTCCAGCTTGTACCCCAGGTTAATCGTAATTTATTTACAACTTGGATAGCCTTCTCTCTGCCCTACAACTACAGGAAAGCCAGCCATGATTTCTGTTTACAAGCCATATGATTTGGCAAGACCAAAATCTCCTACTTTGTTTTTCAATAGTCCAGTGGTTTCACGTCAAACCTGTTGAACTTTTTCTCTAACAACACACAGAAGAAAGCCATATTTTTTTCCTTGCTTGGTCTGAGCCCAGAAAGTGAAGGAGGACATGCAACACCATCCAAAACAAAGCCTAATAATGCACCAGGGAAACGTTCAGCACAGCGAGTTCTGTTGCTGCTCAATAACTTCACGCGGCAGAAACTGGCACCATTTCTGGGCTAAGAACAAGGAGAAATATAACATAAGGCTGGTTCACCCTTGCCTGCAAAATCCTTTCATGCTGGCAGTGTTTCCATATGCACAATCTTTTGGAAGAGCCAAGGCAAAGAATCATTTCTCCATTAGGTAGAGTGATGGCACAGTGCATCCAAGTTTGCTGGTATGACCTATTTCTACACCTCAAATTTTTGACAAGACACAACAGTAGACACTGGGAAGTCCCAGAGATGTTTTCTGCAATTATAGCGCATCAAAGAGAATCCAGAAAGATTCTTGGATCTAACACCCAGGAAGAGTTGAACCTACTGCACAAAATTGGTGCACAGCAAAGCACACAGTTGCCTTGACTCCTTGCACCTGTGGTCCAACCCATCTCTGCCTGGGAGGTTATGCACAGACAGCTCAGCCCCAAAGGGCAGGTCAGCTGTAAACTGGAAAAAAACTGCTTATCTGCAAGGGAGGGCAACCGAACAGTGAAACAGCTTCTGGACAGGCCATGCAAAATTATTTGTAATGTTGACTCAGTCCCTAAGGACCACATCCCTTTTAGGACAGTCGCTTTTCTTGGAGTCAAAGCTGGTGAAGTCTCCTGGGTGAAGCCTATGTCTCTGCTGTGCCATGTACCAGACTGGAGAGTCAGAAGATCAATTCCCAGCCTTGAAAAACCCTCCTAAACAAGCCAGAGGTGCAATGATACTCTTTACTCCCCAAGGCACTTACAAACACCCAATTACTGCATACATTTGCAAAGAGAGAAAATTAAATCCAGATCCCACCTTCAGGTTAGTAACTCGCAAACCACCAGTCCCTTCTGGCACTCATGATGCCTCTAGGAAGGCTGCAGTGCCCCAGCAAGGGGGCAAAGCCAGTATTTGTTGAAGACCCTGTTCTTCTCTCTGTACCGCATCACCTTGGGGGGCTGAACTTCCCTGTTGGTTCTTCTTGCCCTTTCCCATTTATAAGAAACAACCCATGGCCATTTAAGGAAGAGAAGCAACACCACTGGGTGATTTACATGACCAAATGGAACTGAATGAAGGTGAATTTCAAATATTAAGTGTCATTTTGATTTAGAGGACATCAGTCATCTCAGAGGAATTAGAAAAAAAGAAGAAGAAATAGAAGCCTGCTTTTAGGTATCCCAAGAGGAGGAGTGGAACAAACCTCATCAAGTAAATAATATGCTTAGCCTCAGTTTTAATTTAAACCATATTTTAGTGTCTCAGCATAGCAGGAATTCCATAACATCATTCCAGCTCACATCGTTGCTACAAATATTTCTGTCCACATCTGACATGCAGCTATGCAGTAGTTGTGTTGTAACTTCTGTACTAGGAGGTGGCTGAAAAGAAGCCTGATCCTCACAAAGTGGTTTCTTCTGACCTTTGCTTCCAATTCAGTTCAAACTCAAGACCTAACATAGAAATGGGTATTGCAGTCATCAAAATTATGGTTTTACCAGCAAACCAACAACCATAGCACAACTATTCACTGAGAATGAATGGGAAGAGATGACTGTTCAAATGGATGGACTTAACACAGCAGAAGAAGTCACAGAGACCACTGACACAGATGTACAAGTAAGATCACTAAAATACCCAAAGTAAAGAAAGAAAAATGTTTTGTGAAATTCACAACAATTTCAGGTAGAAAGCTTGACTTTATCCTAATATACTAAGTGCCATGCACCAGCCTGCAATGTGACCAGGCACACAGATCTAGGAGGAGTATCAGCATTTTTGGTCAAAACTCCCAAGTTGGAAAGCAGAGCTCCAGAAATGCCCTCCACAGTGTCTTGCTGGGAGCAGAGATCAGAGCATCCATTCACACAAGGTGACTGAATGGGGACAGTCCCATCGTGGGCACTGGCAGGCAAAGACACTCCTCCACACAGCAGCTAAATACACCATGTTAAAACAATGGCTTGGAGACAAATCTCAAGTCACTGCATCAAATTAACTGTCCCAGTGAAGAAGAAACACTTCTGCAAGTACCTTCTTTGGTTCAGAAGTCCAGATCATATCAATGTCCAACATTGCCTAGCTCTGAATACACAAAGGTACTTTGGGAAGTGACGCCCAGTGAAAAATCACTGAAAATTATGGACAGAGGATAAAGGAAAAAGAGAAACCATTTAATACTCAACTGTCAGGCTGCTAAAGAACAATACAGGCAGAGATAAAAGAGAAAGGGTTGAAAGCTTTCAAAATGAAGAGACAGGACGCATTATTCGTGTTTAGTTAACTAGATAAAAAGCACACTAGACATACATATTTGATTTTCAGCTGGGGAGACCTGACAAACCAGTAAGTCTCAAAAAAACCAGAAAAGTCACCCCTAGCAGGAGCACCAGCCAGCATGGGGAGAGGTGTCAGAGCGAGCCTGGGTGGGAAAGCAGTGTGTGAGGTGGCCATGGCCATGTGGATGGTTGGATCAAAATGCTGAGGACATCTGTTTCAGAATGATTGTGTTCTCATTCGGGGTTTCTAGACACTTCTCACCTCTGGAAGCACAGGACAGCACGCGATGCTGGCAGCCTGCTCAAGCAGTCTGTCTGGAAACAGTATGACAAACACAAGGAAGAACTTTCACAACACCTGGGGGCATCTCTCCATCTTCCACAAAGACACATCTCCTCTGACATGTTCAGTTGTCCATGTACAAGCTCCAGTAAAAAACCATGGTTCCAGTTAAAAGCAATGGTTCTTTCCTAAATGAGAACACCCTTAACATAGCTGCAAAATTATGGGGGGATTGCAGTATGAGGGATGTGAGAGGGGAGTCACCAGACAAACCTTCTCCCTGATTTCCTAAGAGATCTAGGTGAAGGTAATTGGAATGCAAGTTGGGAACAATTTCTGTACATTTTATACATACATTTTATACGTATGATAGAATTTATATATATATATATATATATATATACACAGAGAGAGGGACCTTCCAAGCCCATTCTTAATCTATTTCCTTTGCTTGTTTTAAAGAAATTTATAGATTTGTCCTCCCAGCAGCGTAAGTCCCTGGATATGTTGGGGTTTCTGTGGCTCAGAGAGGCATTTTAAACTTCTACAAGATAATTGGCACAGGAGTTTACTTGGCTAAATCAGAGAGAGATGTTTAAAGACTGAAATGACAATGAAGCACCCAACTCCCATCGGTGTTCAGAGACTTGCCTCTCCTTAATCACTGCAGTACTTCGGAAAGCAGAAAGCTTTGTCACAGCTGCACTGTGGTCTCCTCTGTACTCTGGGCAATAAAGGATACTACATTTACATTCAGTCTTAAAAAAAAAAAAAGGAAAAAGCCCTTTCAATTCAGGCTGAGCAACGTGGTTCGGTTGCTGTCTGACTTCCAGAACTGCTCCAATCATGACCAGGAATGCCAGCAGAAGCCAAGGGTTTGTCTCTGCTGCCACGTTGCCGCATGGAAAAGCCACAAGCAATATTTTCTTTGAGGGCAGCCTTTTTTGGAGCTATAATTCTCCCCTGTTTTCCTTTATATTTAATCCTTGTAAAAACACCAGCCCTTCTATTTCTCACCTGAAATTCTAATCCCGTTTAGAACTGACTCCACGACAACCCAGCTTTGATAGGAGAAATATAGCAAAGGCAACACAACTCTGGTTGGATACAGGGCTTTTTCAGCTCAGTTTGGTTTAAAGGTTGGTGGCACCAAGGTGCTCTCTTGGAGGTGGCCAGCAGCAACCCGGCTTGTCCTGGGAGAGGTAGAAATTTAGGCTGCCAAAGGCTCTCCCAGCTACAGGCAAAAGGTGCAACTTTGGTGTCTTTTGGACTTGCTCAGTTGCCTACAGTGGTGGACGCTCAGCTCAGGGCCATGCCAGAATCCACCTGGTTCTCCTTCAGTCTGCAGGCTCTCAGCTAGCAGAAACCAGAAGCAAGACATGCAGAAGTCATTGTATTTCCCAAAGGTCCTCGCTTTGCTCTTCTGCTGGTCCCACCAAGTTTCGCATTGGTGGCTGCTCAGCAGGTGAGCCAGGGAGCTCTGCAGAAGATGGGAGCTGCAGAGAGCCCATCAGGTTGCCTGGGGGTGCTAGTGGCTCTAAGTGACAGTGACTTGGGAGCAGGATTGGGAAATCACAGACTGGTGTGCTCAGCTGCCACGCTACAAAACCAGTAACCATTTAGTGCTGCTCCACCCCACCAGAGATAAAATCGTTCCACTTGGGTGCAAACTGAAGGTCAGGTCCTCCACCAGGGAGACCCCCTTTCCAAAGAGCTCTGCCATGGCTCGTGTGAGGATCCCATTTCAGTCTCCCCAACATTCCTCACCAGCTTTCTTTTCCTCTCTTCCTTCCTGCTGCCTTAACCACCAGCTTCCCCTCTATGTTTGGACTCCTGGAAAGCAAGAATTTCCAGTTGAATCGTAAATTCATCAGATACGTGGGTTTGGTCACCCTGAAACTATTAGCTGTTCTGGGTCAGATTTATCAAATAGTTTGGGCTGGAAACTACGTGTTCAAGGATGGGTGGGGGGATAGGATTGCCTCACGGCTGGGGCAGGCGACCCACAACACATGGATGGAGGCCATGAACATGCCCCCTTTTTCTCAGGGCTTTTTTTGAGCTTTGATAAGTAGAGCAGGTCTTGTGGGAGCCCAGAAAACCAACAGCAGGATTTCCAGAGAGCCTGGGATCAGGCAAAGGGCAGGTCGGTGCATATTCCACACCTCGGGTGAGGCTGGTTAGCAAGCAAACCTTCATGTTGGAAAAGCTCTGGTTGCTATGGATAGTTTTAAGGAGCAGGACTGTCCCTGGGTGAGGAGGGCAGGAGCCCGGGAGGTGGGATTGCACACCCCATCCCTGCTCCAGGGAGTGGTTCATTACTGACACAAGAGGGGAGGAGAGGGCACTTCCCCAGGAGCCCTTTTCAGATCCCTGTCAATTAACAGAGAACTCAAAGCTATCAAGAGGAGAAGTAAGAAAAACACAAAATAGTCTGGCTCATAAGCACGTTGTGAAGCTGTGCAGGAAAAGCAGGAATGGTTACACCGTGACATTCCCATTTTGAACTAAATTTCCTAATTCCAAGAAGATTAATAGGAAAAGTGCTTGGTGACATGAACCAGTGCAGAAGGTATCTGGTGTCCCACATCCCTAGAAAGAGCCTGTAAGTTTGTATTGCCAGTGCAGTTATCAAGAAGCAAAATCATATGCAAAGAAATCAAAGCCAACAGCGAAACTGATGTTTCTTCTCCACCTGTCTCCAGTCTCCATCCTTTTCCCATGCAGCCACACAGCCATTCCCCACACCAGACACCTTGCAGCACAGTTTCTGTGATGCCCTGAGCTATGCTGTCTCAGGGATTGGCAATGCACTTCATACTTCTGCTTAAGCTAGAAATACTAGTGACTGATCTGAGTGCTTCCCAGAAGGAGGACTTTTAGGACATGGCAACAGCTATGAGTAGCCAGCACAAGGGCATTGCACATCCCTACCCAGCAGCCATCCCAAAACCTCACTGATTTTCACTACAATATTAGATGCTGATGTGAGGACATGTCTCAAAACCACCTTACATGGGTACCCAACATGTCAGGGAGTTGAGCCTCCAGAGAGCAGGGAATATCCCTATGGATATTGGGTTTGTGCTTTCCAGGGAGCAACAATGCTGCTCCGCAGCCCATCCTGGTTGCTCCCAAGCCCACACAATATGCACAGAAAGAGGACTTTCAGTGCCAGGGTGATGTATCCCCAACGCAACCCAGCCTGTGGTGGGGGAACCCACATCGGTTTGGCAGTGTTGCAAGCTTTGTTAGATCTGTCTTCAACACCAGGGACTCCAGTGCTCTCCCCAAAAGCCTGTGCTGTGGGGTTATCTGCAAAAGGTTTTGTTTTATTCCCTAAAGGAAGAGGAAAGAGTTAAAACAACCTCCATCAATGCAGTAGCGTTGTCTGGACCCCAGTATTTCTGACATGAGAAGACGACATTCAGGATCTGGTCAACATTGGGTTTGTTTTGTAAGACTTTGATCTGCTCCTTTTCTGCTGACAGCATTAACGGGAGAGTTTCGTACCATGTATCTGGAAGCAGGAGTCTGGAAAGTTACTGACTAAAGGAGGAAAATGCTGAAATCCACAGAAAAGGGAAGAGAAGATGCAGGGAGGAGAGGCACATTTTGCTAATTTATTTTTTTTTACATTGTAACAGCTGTGCTTACATGAAAAGGGTCATTAACTGAAGATGCATGGAGTACCAGCATGTCTACTGAGGTTTTATACAATTTAGGAGATCACTGCAGAGTACAATGCAGGCTCATTTAAAATTCACAAACAAACCTTATAAAATACCTTTGTGGGTATTTTAATGGTCCAAAACTGTACTGTGTACTCCTCGATAGGTGCAATTTTTTCTTTTTACTAAATTCCATACGTAAAAATCAATCTGTTATTTTTAAAAACAGAGACTTTTTTTTTTTTTACTACGCTATTTTAAAAGAATAAAGACAGCTCCCACTGAGATGTCTGTTTAAAAGTTCGGTACATTCTACTGCCTTATTTTATCTAGCAGTGATGAACTAAAAGAACACGGAAAATTCAATCATGACGGCAATAATATTTGAAAAGGCTATAAAAAAAGAATGATTTAGGTGGTAAGAAACATCTTTTGCTGAAATTCTGAACTCCATATTTCTGTTTCATTACACGAAAAATAATACAGGTCCTATGCAGAAAACGTGTTCGACTCACCGCTTTGATGGAAACAAAACAGCCTTTTAAAAGCACGGTGAAATGAAAGGTGATTTTTAAAAAACACACAGGTATTTACATAGGGCCATTTACTCAGCGTTCAGAATTGTGCCATTCCCTCTCTATAGTTTAGCCATCTCTCAGATAGTTTGCATAAGTATGCATTTATTTACTAATCTTCAAAGAGTCCCCATTTTTCCTAGCTTTCCACTGTAGTCATTAGAGGTCACAACCCTGTAGGAAATATGGGCTGCCATGGTAACACAAAATGTCTGCTACAGGCTTAGTGTAATTCCTCCCTAATAGAAAAACAACAGCAGCAAATCCTGCCTTTGATAAACGGGCTTATACATTGTAAGAAGCTGCTACCTAGAAAGGTGTCTATCACTTCAAAACGGCTCTAACCGAAATAAGCGTTATTTTTAAAAAAGGAAAAAAAAGGGAAAACAACCTCACACATTCAACGTGATTAAAAAAAATAAATGCCACTAAGGTACACAAAGGAGAACATGGGAATAATCCGGAGAACCAGTCTGCGATGTCTCGTTAAATGCGGTGGGTGAAGTTTGCTGCAGCCCCTCCAAGCAAGCCCAGCTCTGCTCGACAACAAGTGTCTGCTGAGCTTCTAGCAGGATTCCTGGCAAACCTTGCTCATAACAAGGGAAAAAGCTGCATCATTGCCATATGTCTGAAAAAGCAAAAATTCAGAGGGAGACCGTCACCTCTCCGATTGCAACAAGGTAGCCTGGCCTTCCCCGCTTGGAAATTCCAGCGGAAAAATGCATCTGGTTCCAATAGATAACTGACGTTTGGAAGGGGGAAAAAAAAGGGTCTGTTTGATCTGGTGGTCCGTGGGCATGACTGGCATTTCAGTGGAATCCCACCTTGTGGCAAGGAAGGGTGCCAGTGCAGCTGGCTGGCTTGGAGGTGGGTGTTTTAGGAGGGCTCTGGCCGTCCCTCACACCTGCACTCAACATCACCTCATGCTTCCAAGTCCTGTCTACTGCTACAAAGGCTCCTGTCTCCTGTCATGCAGAGTGCATGCATGAAGGACTGGTTTTCTTTAATGAGTTAGCTGGAATTGTCCCAAGAACGTGTTTTTCTGTGTTGATTTCTAGACCTCTCTGGTCTTTACCAAATATTTTGTGATTGGGTACTCCCTGCTCATCAGCCCGTACCACCGTTGGGGCACTGCTTGGAGGGGATACACCATTGGTGTGTCTGCAGCACTATGGAAACTCCCCGCAGCCAAATCCTGTTTCTCGTTGTCTTTTGTTTACATTCCTCCAGCCAGCTTCAATCCAGAGAGCAGCAGTCATATCTTCACCGATTTGAGTTAATTTTTTGATTAAGCTATTGCATTACCTCTACTCCATTTCCCACACCATTCACTTTGCTCTTCTATTTTTTTTTAAAGGGTTTAATTTTTCTTTATAAAAATGGTTCCTCTAAACACTTGAATCTATTTTTTTCCGTTTATAGTTGGTACACCCAACACTTTAGGTACCCTACGCCAAGATGGGCAATTTTAATTTCTCAGAGTTTGCAACACTTTGCAGCAAGACAGAGGCTGCTGAATCCCATCTGCCTGGGATGTCCCTCCAGAGGAGCGTCTCTACAGGGGGATGAGAGGCTCCTCATCCTGTTCTACTCCCTCTGAGGATTCACACCACCACTCTGGCAAGGCAATTCAGACCTTAAGCACCGCCATAACCCAGTCAAGATGTGAACCCCTGTGATTTGCCATCATGGCGTCCCCCAAGAGCTCACGGGTGAGGATTCACTGCCTGCTACAGATGCCTTTCTCATGGAAACACCATCCACCCCGATGGCATGTTTCTAGGGCAGTTGGAAAACAGATCCTCACCTACTGTGAGCCTGATAATGAGGAACAGCATTTTGGGTGAGGATCTAATCCACAACTGAAAGCCAAGTTCCCTTTATCCAGCCTGCTGCTATCGCATGGCAGTCTTTCACAGCATTTTACCAGTTCCATGCACAAAGAAGAAATGCCAAAAAATCTCTCTGCCTACACCCTTTCCAATTCCTTCAGTTAAGTCAGCAGTGATTTTTATTTTCCTACTCTACCACTGCTTTGAAGCCTTAAGTGTCAGAAGATATTTTTTTCCTGCCTGTCCAGCTATTTGGGTTAAGAGCTGTTCCATACTTTCAGCCTGTGCCCAAGAAAAGCTACTTAAAATGTAATTAATACCTGTGGATGTTAATGCATCTTCCTTTGCATTAGTCCCAAAAGGCAGCTTGGTCCAGAAAGTTCTGCTCTGCCCATGGTATTGTCCCCAAATACTTCTGTGAACACCCTAACCCTGGCAGATGAGAAACAAGTGCTTTTCACACCCACCTCCATATCCCCATCACTGCATCTGGGAACCAAAGTCAGAGCTCATCCAAAACCGACTGCTGACAAGCCATGCTGTAGGTGAAGGGCAGGTTCTCAGGTATGGGGGGATTACCCCACACCAAGCAGAGTGAGCAGAGTTACACCTACAACAGGAACTGAGGGGTGTCCCCGATCACGGCTCTCCAGGCAGCATCTCCACGTCCCTGTCTTCAGCTACATTCTGCTTCTCCACAGGATGCACGTCCTCCTTGCTATCTACTCATGCTATGCCCAGACATAAGTGGCACCTGCAGCATGGCACCAAGCCCCACAATTGAGCCTGCTGCTCCCAGCACTGCCTCTAGGGCCAGATATTTACCTGCTTTATCCACTTCCCAAGAGAAACCCCTATAGTCATTATGCATGAATGAACCCACAACACAATTTTGCTCCAGTGAGTCCTTTGCAGACCTGCTCTGGTAACCATCAGCATCTGCCTCAAGTCCTCCAGTACCTTCCAACATCAGCAGCAATAAGCACCAACAGTCCCTCACCAAGGACATGAGGCAACTGGACCACATACACTAGAGCTCACCACAGCCCCTTTGCTGCCCAGATTGAACCCAGTAGGCTGGAAGGGGCTCTTGACCCCCCCAGTCCTTGCACAGGCAGCGGCTCCAGCCCTGTGTTGGGCAGATGAGGAGCATACCACCACTCAGACCTCCCTCCTGCCCTGGCATTGAAAAGTTTTCACTAGAAGCCTCAATATTCTCTCTTCTAAATGGGTGCTTGCCCAGCAGCAATGCAGGAGGCTTTTTCCTCTGCTGCACAGAACAAGAGAGCAGAAGGCATACTGCCACGTTGCATCTTGTCTCCTACCACTGCCAAGTTCTCCCCTGGGAGGAAAAGCAGGACATTTTGGTGCTATGCACCATTTGTTTACGTATTGCCCTCAGAGAGAGGAAGATCTGGAGCAAATTTCACAAGTATAATTAATTCCACACCATTGATGAAAATAAATGCACTTTTGTGCCACCTCATCTCATAACCAAGAAGGAGCTCTCCGCATCTCCATCCGGCTCCCAGCTGACTCCTGCATCCACACGCAAAATCCAGTGGCTGGAGACGCCACGCGGGTTGGATGCAATCCTGGGGGACCCGACTTCTGCAAGTCAACAACCAAATTACCCTCCTCTATCATCAACGTATGATTACACCCACAGCTGATGTAACATTGGTAACGTATGAGGAAACACGAGAGAATCCAAACCCCTCCGGCGCCAGGGAGCTGCCGCGTGGTCTCACGCAGCCTCCATCCGCGCCGCCGTCCCATCGCGAGTCTCCGCGCGGTGCAAATTAGCAAGGCAGGCAACTGCCGTAAAGAGGAAGGCTGCTGCCTCTCAAAACCTACTGGGGTAATTTATTTTGACAAGTGTAGCTTGGTTTTAATCATCGATAATTCTTCTGAGCAAAGTGTCTTGGAGTAAGTGTGCTGAAGTCTACTTTGTAAAAGTTGGAGTAATAGGAGGGCTCACTGCAGCGTTCTGCTATTAATCAGTGCTAATAAATGTGGAAAAAATGAGTGTTTTGTGTATGTAAATCATAGAATTTGCAGATAAGTGAAGTGTAAATGAGTGAGGTTTGGTGTAGACGAGGTACTTCCACTTTGTGCTGAGAACAGATAATAGGAAAGTACCCAGCCCGCTCGATTGTATTTTCCAGTCCTACGTTCATTAGTTGGGCTGTCTGGGCTTTCCAGTTACAACAAGAGATCAGCTGCTCCCTGGAGAGCAGGCACGCTGGTTTGTAGCCACTAAGGAAAGGGGTGGGAAGCTGCTGAGTTTTGGGTGACCAGAGGAAGTACCATGTACTCAAACTGTGGTTAAGCCCAGACAAACCACCTTCATTAGAGAATGGTGATCATCATTTGTTTCCATGCATATGGCATCAATGGCATTTCTTATCAACTGATCTTCAGCCTAACTTGCAGGCAAAGCCTCCTGCAGGGCATGGGATGCTTACGGTGCAAAACACCACACAACAGCTTTGATGTACCCACAACCCTCCAGAGACCACATGGTGGAGCAGACGGTGACATACACACAGAATAACCCCTGGACATGAAGCACACTACGAGTTAGCATCCTAGAATGGGTTGAGTTGGAAAAGGCCTTAAAGATCATCTAGTTCCAGCCCCCCCGCCATAGGCAGGGACACATTTCACTCGACCAGGTTGCTCAAAGCTTCGTTCAACCTAGCCTGGAATTTCACTCCTGCAGGTCCCTGTCCCATCATGTGACAGCCCTCCCTGGGATCTCCTGTGCACAGATGCCATGGTCGGTATGAATGAGCCACTCCTTCACTCGTGCAGTGGTCAATATAAAGCAGTTCCCTTGCTGGACACTGACATTCTACCTGCGATCTCACAAAGCACTAAGACCCACCAGCATCCCACAGAGCAAACCTACTCACCAGCTCAGCTACAGCAAGACCTGTGGCTACGGCAGTTCTCTCAGTTTCCACGTGGGAAGTGATGAACCCCAGTTCTCCACTGCCTGTGAGCCCCTGGTCCTGTTTCAGCAGCACCAGACAGAGCGAGTGGTAACCCTGGTGCTGGGGCAAGAGGGAATTTCTGCATTGGAGCTGTTGACTTCAAAGACGCAGGTTGGCTCCCAAGTTTGGTTGGAGGCACCCAAGGCAGGGAGCTACAGCAACCCCCACCCGAGGAGTTTTGAGTGACCAACACAAAACAAGAGGAGCAGCGTCTGGGGCATCCAACATCTCAAAGGTCTGGCAGTGAAACCCTGGCACAAAGGATGCTGCCAAGAGGCTGGGAACATTGCTAAATTGAGTGCAACCATTTTGTTGATTTAGATGTTTTAAAATTAAAGCAACCCTTTTATCAACAGTAAAGAAATTTTGCTGTATTTTTATCTACTGTTTTGAAGGCTGCTGCACCAAGTCATTACTTTATATTTCCATCTTTGTCAATGCAAAATATTATTTCATCGTTATCAAAACATCCGGAGAATGCTAGCTGACATTTCTGCTTGCAAGGGTGTTTGGGGAGCGTTTATATATTTATTTGCCTGGAAGAAATATGGTTTTAACTGACTCTCGAGTCGCTCACTTTTCAGAAGATATTATCAAAACACTGGGTGAGGAGCTCAGCGCAAAGCTCGGAAGGAAACCAGCATGGATTTATGCCACAGAACTGGTCTCATATATCAAATGAGACTTGCATGTAAGAGCCCAAGTCATTGCTGGGCCATTTGTATTTCTTTGCATCGCTTTATTCTTCGGGGAGCAGGGGGAAAAGGGCCACTTTTTCAAAGAACAATATGAGAGCCCGGCCCCAGAGGGCTCCTCCCAATGCAAGTAAGTTATTTCGCCTGGAAAAGCCCTTTTTGCAGCAAAGCAGGTTGGAGGGGAGAGGCGGACTCTTCCTCGGGAGAGAAAAGGCCATCCTGTGCGCAGGCTGCAAACTATTGTGCCAGCCCCAGGGTTTACACGGCCACCGTTGCAGGGCCAGAGCCCCCAGCCAGGGCAGAGCCTCCCCTGCCCCCAGGGGCTGGAAGCACCCACGGGTGGGGGAATGGAGGATGTGGGAGCAGCTACAAGGAAGCAGCCCCTTCCCTGTGCTGCCTTCCATCATTTCTGATGCAAAAGGGGGAAGTGTAGAGTTGCATCAAGCCCTTTTTTAACCAAAAGACAGTTTGGGGGGATAAAAATTAATATCTTTCAGTCCCTTCAATCACATTTTACTTCTTGGGAAGGAAGAGATTAATGTGAAATTACTTTTTCTCACTCTGAGGACTAGCCATCCCTTTAACCGATTTCACTACGAGATGGCAGAGAGAATTTTCTTGCTCTGAAATCCAACTGGTTTTGCTATGACTACCACTTCCCAGTGCCAAAAAAGAGGGAAAGAGGGGAAAAAAAAAAATCACCTGTAAAGAATTAGGTAACAGAGTGTGAAAGGTCTCTGCCATTCAGGAAATACTTCCCGCTGGATTTAATTACAGATTGCAACTAACCTCCTCCCTTTTTTTTTTCCTTTTTTTTGAACTTCAGACATACAATAACATGACATTTATTGAATGTGCTAGCGTTGCTGCAGCAGCCATAGTAAAAAGCCCGGAGAACTGCGTTGTTTACAATCAACTTTTAAAATATACTTTATACACCAGATTAATGAGAGTTTTATGGAGAAAGCACTTTTTATCCGTCTGCATTAGGAAGTCCCAATTACCGAGGGAGGACCCTTTGCAGGCTGCAGAGAGCGGTGCCGGAGACCTGCTCGGGTCCCAACGCTGTGCTGGCAGCAACACTCCCCATCCTCTCCCCAGCCACATCCCGGGGGCAATCTGCCTTTTACAGCCCACGCAAACTCCCTCCCTGCTCAGCAGCTCGCACAGATATTGGCTTCAGCGAGTCCCTCTCACATTTGGTCTAAATTGGGTATTTTTCCCCTCAGTATCTCAGCTAAGATGAGCGGTCCTGATACAAGAGTATTAAATGTCAAACGAGCAAAAAACAACGTGCAAAGCCAACACAACTCTGCATTTAATTTAGGCAGTGTCAAAGCAAGGAGCAGAAAGGAATGGCGTTTTTTTTTCTTTGCACATTTTTATAAAACCACCAAATCCAGCTCGTACTTGAGGCTCCTGTCCTAACTACCCCACCAGAGCCCATTCCTTTCCCTATTCCCTATCAATATTAATCAGTGGTAAGCAAAACAATATAACGATATCTGCCTAAATTTGAATCACTAATTACACATGAAAGCATTAAAACTCTTCCTCTGTTGTGCATTTAATTTGCCCGCTTTGGAATGAGACATTAGGATTTTAGTTCTAAATGCGTTGATTAAATTGTATCTCTGCTTCTGCAGCCAGAAATACAGAAGCTTTCCTCTAAGCGTAGGTAATGAGGCATCCAGTGCCCTGGAATTCATTTTAAAAATTGTATTCCATCATAATTATCTCCAGTTGTTGTGCATAATAAAGCTATTTGTTATAGAGCAAATGCTGTGCGTATGGATACATTGAATTGGTGTCGAAAGTGTCTCTTAAACTCACAAAAGGGAATAAAACTCCGAGTCCAGGCAAAAATCTGCTCCCCGGAAGGTGTTATCCTGTCAGTGCTACAGGGTAATTTACAGGATCTGCCAACATTTAGGAGTCTCTGGCTTGACTTTTTTTGGCTTTTATGAGCTGAAGAACAGAAGCAGGGTCACTGGAGAGATTAGCTTCCTTTCGGCGCTGCTAGGGAGGGAGACAGAGAGAGACACGGCAAATAAGTGCTCTGCTATACCCTGAAAATCAAAATACAGCTGGATTACCACTCTAATGATGCGCTTTGCCAGCTCTTACAGGGTTCACAGCCTCCCAACACACCACCACGGGTGCAGAGAACTCGTACCCTCAGCATTTAACCAAGCGAGGAGTGGGAAATGGTTTGCTTGGCTTTTTGCTTCTCGGTTTGCTTATTAACAAAATCAAGACCTGCTCCTGTTCATGCAGAGAACAGTGGAAATCAGCAGAAAATTCATCTGCTGATCTATCCGTCTGCCTTGTAGCTGAGTTCCGTGAAATGGCAATGCCAGTACTGGCACAAAGGCAGATTTCTTCCCCTCCTCTGAGCTACAAGCAACAGAAATTCAGGTGATGACTTACTCCACAGCACAGCACCCAAAGCAGGAGCACAGGTCCTCCCATCCCTTAAAAAGCACACACACATGGGATGAGGGAAAAATAAAATCAGAAGCATTTGTAGTAACCAATTTTAAAACCTTTTTTTCCATAGGTTGTAACTGTAAATCAAGGGGGGAAATCAAATTTCAAATTCTGACCGCACATTCGATTCATCTGAGTTGCGTGGAAGCGAAGGAGGTAATGTTTACCTCCTCACCTCTGAAATTAAGAGAGCAAGTCTTATTCTGCAATTATAGCATGCTTCCTATTCTCTTATTTTTCCTCCTCTTAGCTGCCCAGGAAAAAAAAAAAAAAAGGAAAAAAAATGATATTTTCAGGTAGCAAGTCTATTGCTGTCCATCGCAGAAAGGGAATTTAACCTGATAAATCAGCTTTCTGCAGATCGCGATTGAAATGGTTCATGGTCACATTTGAATGAGTTTTCTTTACCTACATGTTTTTGTTAACTGGTTTAATAAATTATGACAGACCTTTAAAACCCAATTGGAGTTGTACAGGATAGATTTACGATCAGCCAAACAGCGCAGCAGAAGGTAAACGCGCAATATTTTAATGCTTTCAATAGGAGGACTCTTTTTATTATTATTATTATTAATTGCATCCAAGAATTGCTGAAGTCTAACGCTGTTTGGTGATCATTTTTAAAGTAGATTGCAGAAACAGAAGGAAACTGTTTAAATCCAGAAACTATTTTGAACAAGTTAGCTGGAAAAGCTTAATTAGAATAATATTGTAATTATAGACTCAAAGTGTGGAGTAATTTAAAACTGCAACAAAACTGGAAAGAGGAAAATTAGATATTTAACAAATGGCTTTTTCAACTAAATTACTTAAGCTACTTTATGTTCTTTTGAGTCTCTTGTCTTCTTTCCACACTTTCTCATAAAGCATTTGCAACCAAAACAGCAACGACTTTCCATTTCTTGTGAAGCAGCTGATAGGATCAAAATGCTGTTTCCTAAACCACCGAGCAAACCAGGTTTGTGCCCTGCAGTTTCAAAGGTGTTGTTAATAAATGGTGGACAGATCGGACGACTATATCCTTTTGTGAACAAATTGTGAGACACCAAAGAGACAGTAAGTTTTTAAAAACATCAAGCTATTTATATTTAAAAAATAAATTTCAAATTTTTGTATGAATAATTCTATTTAGATACCTGCTTCATTTAATATTATCGCTGAAAACTAAAATGGATATGTAGATTATTATTTTTTTGAAATTAAGATGTGCAGAAAACACAAACTAATTAGCCACATGTATCAAAATTATTAACATAGCCTCAGCTACTCAGTTGTCTTCCATTATATAATGTATGATCCAATAAATTAGGTACATAACAAAACTAAAAATAAGGGTTGGGTTTCAGTACAAATTAAACTATAAAACATTATATTCAGTGCTTGAAAACACCCCATCTTTCATTTCCAAATTATAATTTAAAAAGCAATAAGGTGGTTCCATAAAATAAGGAAAACAAACTTGTTCCAATTTGGTGTGAAAAATAATTGAATCTGACAATTTTACGAAAGGACCTTGTACGAGCAGAGCTACAAAGGCACAAATAAAAACCAGCGATTACAAAATAGCTGTAATCATCTGACTGGCGTTTTACGTGCTAGATGCTTGTAAAAAATGGAGATTATAAACGTGCACTGTGCACCATAAAACCCCCCGCAGCCGAGAGAAGGAACCCCCCCCGCCCCAAGACTTGAGCACACAGTTGCCCTGCGCCCTTGCTACGTCGCAGCCATTCACACCGAGAAGCCTTTTAACCAAATCTGGCTCTGGGATGGGGATGGAAAATGGGTGAAACATATATTTGTTCTGCCCTTTCATCCCTTCCTCGCAGCCGTGGGAGAATAAAAACTTCGATGTCGTGTTAGTCACAGGGCAGAATTTCTTCGAGCGTCGGTGCCTTGTCCTGACCAAAACGCTGGGCTGAGTGAGCCATAAATGAGGCTGTTTGTAATTAAAGCTGCTTTCCCAAACGGAGAGAGGGGGCTAACGCTGTCCCTACCTGTGCCTTCCATTTCATCCCACAGCCAGCTAAGGAGAAATCCTCTTACACCCCTTAAATGCGGTCAAAAATAAACAGCACATTTGTGTTTAAAAGTGGTGACAAAGGCAATACTGAATGCTCCAGAATAGGCAGATAGCGCCTTGAAGATTTAGATCATTGAATTTATCTGTTGCTTATCCTCTAAAGAGTTGCTCCTGAATTAAGAAAGCACACACAACCCAACATCTAAAAAAAAAATCTCCAAATCTTAAAATAATTAACTGAAAAAGGTTAACAAAAAAAAGACCGAAAGAAATCCCCAGAGCAGCCTCCCTAATTGAATCAAAGCGTCACATTGGCATGGTGGAAATACTGGAGAGTCACATAAACTTCGAGAAGATTTTTTTGTTGTTCTTTAGTAACTACGCTAAGCAAAAAAGCTACAGTAGAAACCGTCACAGTTTATACAGTTCAACTACCAAAACCAGCACCACATTTTTATTTTTTTTAATACCTTGGTGCCCCCTTTTGGTATATACAGTTCAAGACATTTTTCCCCATTTAAAAATCTAATCATAAAAATACAGTAACTTTTCACTGGTGAAGTCTTAATCAGGAGTCTTGTGGCTGCTCCACGTATAACGACGGTCCAATGTCCCCGCTACCGACTTAGCCCCTGTGAGCAAGCACGAGTAGTGGCTAAGGTCAAAGGAAGGGGCTGATTTCCATTAAAAAAATTGCCCCGGCATAAAATCCTGCTTTATATAGTTATCTTGATAGATGGGAGGAAAAAATAAATTAAAAAAAAAAAAAAAGAAGAAATAAATAATAAAAAAGACCCATTCATTACCTTTGCTACAGAACACTCAATGGGGAAGGCTGAGGCTGGTGTGTGGATGATAACTTTGCCTTCCTACGTTTGTGCATGCAACTTTGAGGAGAGCAAAGCTCCCGAGCAAGCGGGAGCATCTGCTCGGGTCCAGGCTCCTGGCGGACCGCACGTTGCTAACATCGCCCCCAAACCTCGCCCAGCGTGCTTTGAGAAGGAGAAAGCAAAGTTTGATATATATTAATTAGACAAAAAAAAAAAATAATAAATCTCATCCTGACGACTTTCATATTTCAGCGCTAGTAATTATGCCACAGAAACAAGATCTTTCAACATTCAACATCACTGTGTGAAGACGAGCTTATTTCCAGCAGGGATATTGAGTCCTGCCATCTGAAGGGCCAATCAAGTGTGAAGTACAGTATAGTTTTAGACTCAATTGAAAGGAAAAAGCTTGACTACTAGTTCATAGCATGACAACTTTCATGGATTAGCTCAGACCCTATTCTACTCTGTGAAAGGGTATCACAGCATGAAGACAGTTTTCAATGCACTAAACTTTAATAGCTGAGTGGGGGAGCCAAAGCTTCCTTTTGGTCTCTATAGAAACAGTATAGCCAAAATTTGAGGCAAAATTAAGATTCTTGGGTTTCAGTCCTGTATTTACCCTCCAAGATCTCTAGTCACAAAAAGTCTTCAGACTTTATGTACATATAAAATTATATAGATAATTACATATGTGTTTGCGTGTGCCATTTTTCCAGCATTAGATGGAGTTAAACCCAATTAACTAATTCCCCAGAGCCCCACCACTGCTCCCCAGTGTCCCCAGAGCCCTGGGAGGGAGCAGCGGGTGCAGAGAGGCACCCGAGGAGGCACTGCCAGCTCTCACATCCATTCTCCTCCCAATCCAGCTGCAAAGCTGTGCACCCTACATGTCCCCATCTCGCAGAGCCTTCACCCCCTTCGCATCCTCCAGAAAGCCAGAGATCCTATTTAGGCGCTGGTTCCCAGAGCAAGGCACTGCCAGCACCGAGCATCTTGCTAGGGAATGCTGTGTTTTCCCTGTTGATGCCAGAGGCTGATGGAAACTTCACCTTCAAGGAGTGGTGGCAGGGGATCAACAACACTCGACCCAGCAGGAAAAGTTCCCCGTTTGCTTTTTAGGAAAAGCTCTCTTGTGACAAAGTGCTGAGGACAAGGGTACAAACACACTCCCACAGCAAACTCTTCCCCCACTCCTCTTCCCCAGCCCGCGGGGAGGGTGCGGGTGGGTTCCTGCAGGTGTTGTGCCCATGGGACACGGGACCAGCCTACATCATGCTGTGTGTACAGATCACACCCGGGCACAGAGAAATCAGCACCAACTTCCATGCAACATTAACCTCGTTTCTTGTTTCACACTTGACCGTGCATTTGCTAACTACAGTTCCCAGCAGACCTTACCCCGACACACCAACACGCACTCAAATACATTTTCTCTTCCCACCTCCCGCACATTCCCCTCTTTTCAGTCCTTTCCTCCATGCCGTGGGGTACCGGGGCCGGGCATCCCCCGGGATGCAGCCGGGAGGGATGTTACCTGCAGGTACCCACGCCGTGCTTCCCACGAGCTCTACTCAGGTTTGACACCTGCGTCTGGGCAGCGGCCAGGGCGATCTGGTTCCCTCAGCAAACTTGGCCGGGCCACAGATGCCTTCCCCCCCCCTCCCCTCCCCACACTGCCGAGATGTATGGGTGCCTCCTATGGAGAGTCTACATTTCACTATAATGCTCCTACCCTCCTTTTGTGGAGCACTAATCCCGAGTCCCCACAGCCACAAACTCGCCTTGCATGGCCAGAGAAGTGATTTTTTTTCTTCCACCCACCCCCCCTTTTTTTGGGTTTGAAGTTAATCCAGCTCTGGGCAGGGTCTCCCCGCAGCGTCCCCGCCATCGAAGCTGTGAATCCCAGTGCAGGCAGTGGTTTTTGATGTGGATCTGCCACACAGGCAGGGCCATCCTGGGGGTGTTGACACCCCAGGTCAGCTCTCTTTAACCAGGATCAGCCCAAGGCTGTTGGCTGCTGAGCAGGGAGCTGCTGTGGGAGCACACACTTTGATTCAGGGGTTGCAATTGGTTGCATGTGGAGGGTTTACACTGTGAATGCTGCCCTGCTCTTCTCTCCTGAGGCTCCCTGGCACCCTGTCCCCATCATCAGGCTCCATGGGGGTCCCACAGACCCTAGCATCACCCTCCAGACCTCATCCCTGCAAGATTCAAGGCTCCCCACAAGGGTGAGGAAAGCCCAACATCACTGATCATCTCTCACACAAGCATTGTCCAAACCCTTCCCTGAACACACTCTGCTGTGTATATCTGCTAAGCAAGTTCTACAAAGGAAAATTTTTAATAAAATGTGCTTCTGCTTACAAGGAAACAGAGATTGCACATTACCTCATCGATCAAGCATGGTTCAAGGTTACTATGTGCTCTTTCTTTTCCATCCCAGAAAGAGTCACGACGCCCTAGACCATCAGATCTGCCACACTCACAGCACTCACTTTCCAGAGAGTGAAGAGCTGCTGCTGTAAAACACCTGCCTCCTTCAAGAGCCTCTGTCCAGCTGTTCCCAGGTGAAAAGTGAGGTCCTGGGGCCACAAAGAACAGCCAAAATCAGTGGACTCCTGATGACCTTAATAAGTCTGGCTCATAACCATATCTCCCATAGAACCTGCCCCTACTCGGGCATCGTTTCACAGGTTGAGTGCATGGGTCCAGTTTTTCAAACATCACATTTCTGTGCTCAAAAAAAGTGCTGATGGGCACCTTGCAGATGGGCAAACACCAGCACGCACGAGAAGATGCATCAGCACCCTCATTGAATCATACACAAACTCACGTTCCCATCTGGAAGAAGTACCTTTGGACCAACCAGACCTGCAGAGACACTTGCTGTACAAAAAGGCTGTGGTGGCAATGAGCAGCTACTGGAGAGCCCAACAGGCTGGGTGCAGGCTGGAGTGAGCGGTGCCTGGCCACAGGCCTTATGCTCCAGTGCTGGACCACAGCCTCCAAGGCCATCTCTGGCTGCAGAAGTCTAGACCAGTAGCAGCAATGAGGGAGAAACACAGCCTTGGAAATCAGGGCCTTTTCTTGTCCCCTGATAAAAGGGATGAAATCCCTGTGGTGTCGGCATCAGCAGCATTGCCTTTGATGCTCAGACCCGCTCGTGATTAGGACTGTTAGCAGAAATTAAAGACATGTTTGTGGTTAAACTCTGTTTCCTCTGTGGGTTAAACACTACCTACTTCTCTCTCCATTAGATACATCATCTCTAAAGCCCTGGGGTCTAGTAATAACAACCCTGAAAGGAGACTTTTTTTCTGTGTAGTGCCCAGCTATGGAGGGAAACAATTCACAGTTGAAATTATTTCCTTACAACGAGTTTGAGAAAGCCACAGTGCAGTAATCACACAGGGTCCCGTACCCCTGGTCACTCTCTGAGCAGTCAAGGCTTGAATCAGACCTGATGCACCAAGAGCAGTTGTTTTGCAAAAGGCAGAATGTTCAAAATTTGGTCCATCTGCATGCACTGACAGCTCAATCCATTGCTGGGCTCCTGCCACAGACAGCCCCATGCACGCAGGAGGACAGATTCAATGGTCCTTTTTAAATCTGCTCCTGGAGCCCTCAGGCCCTACGTGCATCACTACATTAGACTCCATTGATGCTGAGGCAGCTTCTTTGCAGGACATCAAAGCATAATGGAGCAAACTCCTCATGTGTGAAGGGAAAGCCGGCCTTTTGCACCAAGGATTCCCCTCTATTCAGCCCAGGAGAGGTTAATGCTTGGAGTTGATCCACACAGACGTCAACCTGGCCAAACCCTATGGCTGTGGGAGCAAAACAGTGACAACCAGCCAGGACATGCCACAGCCACCCAGCCCCATCTTCCTCTGCACTCCTTGTCCACCTCTGCACATGCCACTTTTCCAAGTGTAAAGTCATGTTTCTCCAGGGGCCAGACCCAGCAGCAGAGAGCACAGGATGGGCTGGAGTGGCAAGTTTCCACACATCTTACACGAGGTGAAGCAGGAGGGAGCCAGAGGATGGGAAAAGCCAGGAACAGCTGGTTGCAGCCATGCCCCAACTGGTGTCAGCTACCACGGTTGCAGGGAGGATGCACAAGTCTTCCTGCAGCTCCATCTATGTGGCACATCACGGGCTGGTGCCGTGAGACCCTGCACTGCCTCCAAAGAGAGCTCTGCACCAGATATAAAACGTCGTGGGAAGTCTCACCCTGCTTCAGTTTCTTCTCCTCATTCAGCTGCAGACTCCTAAATGGACACTAGTCTGATAATCCTTTTTTCCAAGGCACATCTGCCTTTCTTTTCTCTCTGTTCAGTTTGTAGCTTAGCCTTCCCTCTGGAGGAATCATCTAAAGGACCCCTCATACTTTTTTACTGCCCAATTTTTGCAGCAGTCAGGGCATAAACTGTTTGATAGACTCTGAAGGGTTGCCTTTGTTTCCCCAAAAAGGTGCTATTTTGTTCACAAACACTCTCAGGAACTCAGCAGTCTCTTTTCCTACCACTTTCTTTTCATCATTTTAACACAAAAGCTGAAGCTTTTGAAATTCCCGTTTCATGTCGGTACATTAGACATCTGAATTCCTCCCACATTTGAAGCCTGAGTCTGAACATAAATTTACCCCCAAAATTTCAAGTTTGCAATTTAAGCAATTTCCTTTGATGCATTATTTAAACATACATTTTAATTATTAATCGAGACAGCTTAGTGCTGTCATTTAATAGCCAAACCCTGCACTGGGTCATATCCTCACCTGCTGCAAACCCACACTGCTCCTGTCCCAGTGCCCCAGCCTTCCCTCCCCCCCTGCACATACCAAAGCACTTCATTAAATTATTTCAACAAGCTCCTCTAATTCGAGTTCAAAGAATTCAGCTAATGAAGTATTTAAACATTTTTGTACCCAGAATTAATCAATTTACAAAACACCTGGTGAAAACAAAATGAGAGTTTTGTGCAAAATCAGCAGTGCATCACTGGAGGGAAAATTGCGTCCTCCCTGTTCAGTTTAAGGAGGAAAACATCAACTGTTATTTTTCTGGCCTTTATGAGAAGGGGGAGATCTCCTCTGCAGATGTTTTACCCTCTTTAGTCCTGTATCTCCCAACCCTTTAAGCTGCAGCCACCATTCCCCCAAGAGGGGACCAATGAGTTCTCTGCTCCCACCCCAGGTGGGTCCATCCCTCCTGGGTGTCACACTGCACTGGGAGCAGAGCCAAGCTTTACCCACAGCTTCTGCAGTGTGGAGGGTGTCCCAGGCAAGACCTGCTTTCTTCCTCCCCTCCTGCTTCAATTGAGAATAAAAATTGCTCATCCTCAAATGTCCTTTCATCAAGGGCCATGCTTTCCCCATGAATTTTAACAGATAGGTGCAGAGGAGTGATGTGCATTGCTCAGGGCAGGTAGAGAAGGGGATGCTGAATCCACTCCTGCGAGCTGGGAAGGATGTTTAGGAATAAAAAAGGCAAGAAGGACGACCCAGGAAACTACAGGCCTGTCAGTCTCATCTCCATCCCTCGTAAAGTGATGGAACAACTCATTCTGGATGTCATCTCTAAGCATATGGAGGAAAAGAGGGTTATCAGGAGTAGTCAGCATAGGTTCACCAAGGGAAATCATGCTTGACCAATCTGGTAGCCTTCTATGACAGCATGACTAGCTGGGTAGATGGGGGGAGAGCAGTGGGTGTTGTCTACCTTGACTTCATCAAGGCTTTTGACACGGTCTCCCACAGCACCCTCAAAGGGAAAATTGGGTTAGACAAGTGGACAGCAAGGTGGATTGAGAACTGGCTGAATGGCAGAGCTCAGAGGGTTGTGATCAGTGGCACGGAGTCCAGTTGGATGCCTGTAGCCCATGTTCCCCAGGGGTCAGTACTGGGTCCTGTCCTGTTCAACATACTCATTGATGACCTGGATGAAGGGACAGAGTGTACCCTCAGCGAGTTTGCTGATGATACCAAACTGGGAGAGTGGCTGGCACAGCAGAAGACCTGAACAGGCTGGAGCGTTGGGCAGAGAGGAACCTCATGAAGTTCAGCAAGGGCAAACGTAGGGTCCTGCACAAGTACCAGATTCACATGTGTTCCTTAGCATTTTGGGCATCTGCCCAACAAAGACCTCTTCTGCCCACCCAGGACTCAGTAGAGACGCTGAAGGTGCCCAGCAAGCAATCCCCTGGCATTTTTCAGGTGTCCATGTTATCCCTCCCTGTCCGCACACCGACAGGCAGGAGTGGCTGCTGCCTGCACTGGCGGCTGCAGGAACAAGTGTTGCTGCTGCTGCTGGATACCCCCAGAGGAGCCAGCAGGTTGATTTATTACTGCTGTGCTTTGGGTCAAAGTCATATGTTCCCCAAAACATAATTAATTGCCATGCTAAAAAAAATATAATAATAATAATTACTGTAAACAAAAGCAGGTGGGCCACCCTGACACGATGTGCTTTGTGCAATTACTCAGCGTGGCGCGAGGGATGGACCTCACGAGATGCTCATCACATTCACTGGCACCAAATTCATCCACCCCAAACCTCCTGCCTTTGGTTTAGCTGTCCAGGGTGCCAACCACAGAGAGATCCCCAGGACGCAGAAGGGTGCAGTTTCTCCAGGTGACAGAATAGCCCCCCCCACCCTAACGAGCACTTCCATTTTGGCTCAGGCATTGGGAAGGAAGGTGGTTGCTATCATTGCTGCCTCTTCATCTGCCCTTGGCCCCCATCGGCCGCCCGTGCCTGGCACTGGCCAGATATGATTTGCTCACCCTACACACACACGTGCCAAAGGTAAAGGCAACAGCGGCAAGGATTTCCCCTCCTGCAACAGGACCTCGGGAAGCCCACGGCACCTAAGAGTAAATCAGCTGCATGCAGTAAAGCTGAATTTGGTTTCCCCTCCACAAAACCATGAAGATATTTATATATAATTTATCTTTCTAAGTTGTCATGTGGCAAAAGACCTCTCGCTGTGAGGCAAGCTTCTCTTCCTACTTAGAGAGAATTACGTGATTAAATAGAGACCTGAAAAGTTGTGAACAAGCATTGAAGAAGAAAAGGTTTCCTCTTAAAGCCTTAATGAAGTGGGTTCATTCCTCCTCCAACATCAACTTAGCCTTGTGTAGTTTGTTTTCACTCTGGTTAATCACTGACCAAAGCTGTAGTGCGGACCACCAGTTCCCAATAACCCATAAAAGGCAGATCAGAAGCTATTGTTCTTTTCTGTAGGGCTTAGCAGACAACAGCTGAATAAACCTGTTCAAAGTCAGAACAGTCAAGGAGGAACAGAAGCCCGGCCATCGGCTGTGGGGAATCCTGAAAAGGAAATTCATTTATTATGACATAATTGATAGCGTGCACGCAAACACACTGCCCGACCTGATGCAATCCTGGGTAATTAAATACGGAGCAATTACTGGGTGGCAACTAAGAGAAAGCAATATTGTTGCAAAGGGGGAATTGGTGCCTACTTGCTGCCCGTAGATGCTGGTGGGTGCTCCTGACACCCCACAGCAGAGATTTTGGGAAAAAAGCTTTCACGGGGGAGAAGAAAGGAAAGGGGGAGATCTGTGCAACTGGGTCTTTGGAAATTACACCCTGTGAAACTGATAGAGCTGAGAGAGATGCAGGAAGGTCTGGAATGTGCTGGGAAGAGACTTAAGGTGGCTTCAGGGAAGTACAAATGCAGCCTTCGACAGGAGACACATTTTATCTTAATGTTTCATTTCGATTTGCAGCACTTGTGAAGATCAGCAAAGGGTGCTTTGGCTGTAAGAGGGGTCCCTGTTGCCATAGAAAGCCAGCCCTCTTCTACTATCACCTACCCAAAAAGAAAGGGTTTGCAAGAACATAACTACCTTCTGAAATAAAGAATTGTCAAGAAAAGCATCGAGATGGTGTTTTTGCTCCAAGTTTGCTTCTGTCCCTTCCCAAAGGAGGGGCATGAGAGCACCACTGGTGGCTGTGCCCCTCAGTTCCCAGCAGTGACTCCATCAGCCCTTTCCGTTTCAAAATGCTTCTCATTGCTAAGCAGGGGCCAGGTGAGAAAACAAGCCTACAACAGAAAATTTAAAGAAGGGCAAACAAACCCCATGACAAGCCCTGAGCAGCCACGTTGGCGATGATGTGACGAGGATGGACATGTCCTCTCCAATCTGTGGAGCAAGGTCTAGTTCAGCCACCCCGTCGCCTCTCCAAAATCTTTGAAGCCACTTGATCAAAGGTGGTTTCTTTGATCCATCCCTGCCCTGGTGCCAACTCCCAGGGTGAGCTCCCATGCTTTTGTGAGAGGGGAGGTTTCTCACCCCTGTACCGTAGATGGGACCTTCTCCGCTCTCTCCTCCCAGCTGGCCCCAGTGCAAGCACCAGGCTCTGTCCATCTGCTCTGGCAGCTCCTTTTCCTCACTGGGTGTCATTTCTATTCTCCACACTGCTGACAGCCAACCCTGCCTGGCAGAGGACGTGTCTTCACCACTAACCTCCCTGTGCAGTTCAATATCCACCACACGTACACTCAGCACCTTGTCTTTCAGCTGAGGCAGGATGATTTCCAGCATCCTTGAGAGCCATCCAAAAACAAACAGCAGGACCCATCCCAGTGAGGTTCAAATGCCAGACTCTGTTCTTCCCAATAGATGACACACTGACATTAATGGCAGGTTTATGACATTTGACCACACAAAACTTGTGGTTGCAGTGAAAATAGTAGCCCCGAGGGGAAAAGCAAGCACTGGTGGGGCTGGGTGAGATCCCTGGGGAGTTGCTGGGGAGCAGTGCAGGCGCCAGGTTTTGGAAGTCCCTTGGGAGAGACGTGGCATTGCTTTGATCTTGGCGGGGGAAGGAATAAGGGGAAAGGTTTGAAGGAAACCAAGAGGAGGCAAAGCAGCTTTTCTCCTCTTTTTTTGCCCAAGTTAAAGAAAAATAAATAAACGAAGCGTGTCAGTAAAAATAAAGATTAAAGAATAACAATCAGAGGCTGACGAAGAGCAACAAAGTCTTCAGCTGAAGCAAGGATTTGTTGTTGCTGTCAGGAGCAGGGAGAGAGGGAGGAGTGCCGAGGGGAGAGCTGAGATTTGGCGAGAGCGCCGCAGACTTTAAGTTTTAGACATCATTTTCTGTTTTTCAGCAGTTTATTCCTCTCACCTGCGTGCTCCATGGGGAAACACTGATTGCTTGAATTCTAACATTTGGAGTGGAACCCATTCACGAAACTTTCTGGCTGTGTGATTCAAACGAGCCTTCTCTTTCCTCTTTTTGTTCTCACAAGAAAATCAATTCACTTGAAGAGCCTCTTAATCCCATTTTTGCAATCAACAATTGCCACTTGTATATCTCTCTAATAGATTAAGAAGTGGGATGATGCGGTTGTCTGGTCTAATTCAACCCTATTCAGGTAACTGCAGCCCGAGGCACTTTGTAGTGCCAAGTGTAGAGCTCTACAGGAAGACTTTTGCTATCATAATTTCCTGTGGAGCTATGCACTGCCCCCACTGAGTAGCCTGAATTACTTTGAATTAGGCCCGACAACCACAGAGAGCAGAAATCCAACAAGCAACAATAACCAAGTCTTTGAGCATGACTTGCATGGGTTATTTTTTTTTCTCTCTCTTTTTTTTTTCTTTGCATTTGAACAGAAAGAAGGAATTTCAAAACGCGCATCTATTTAAATGACAGCGACCTGCCATAAATCAAGTGGGAAACAAAAGGGGAAAACAGTTTAAGTGAGAGAGAAGTTGAAGTGGAGGAAAAATTAATCAAAACAGTTTTCAAAAAAAACTTCATCGTAAGAGCCTGTGAAAAAAAAATTCGGGCCTACAGCATCTCCATGGCAACAGAGAACAAGCACATGTTGGATACCAAAATCATAAAAGGTTTGTTTTGCAGAGATGAAGCAGAAACAGATGGATCCATGCTTAGTTTTAGTTTAATTTGTTAAGGTGTTTCAGGCAATTTATCAGCCAGTATTCCCAACTAGTAAAGAAATACCAAAAAAAACCCCTAAACCCAAAAACATAAAAACTGCACAAGCTTCACTGACAGTTCTGCATCACACACCCCAAAAAGCTGAGAAGTGCCAGAGTGGATTTAAAGCCGTAAATATAAGGCTTAAAACCCAGATCTGACTTGAAAATCAGGCTGACATCACGTCAGGTAAAGCAGCCTAACGCTGCTTTTCAAACACACACTTCAATCATAAAACTGTCTCTACAAAGGAGCAATCCTATGCACAGGGATAAAAACACCCAACCCCAGTGTACATTAAATCGTTGTCTGGTTCCAGAGAGTGAATAAATTGGACAACACAGTTAAAAATGCAACGTCTTGAGGGGTACAAGTTTAAAATGTTCTGGGTAGCAAAACTCTGATTTCAGAGGGGTAAAAGAGATTTTTTTCCTTTTCCCTTTTTTTTCCCCCACTTTTTTATTTAATTTGTCATCATCCCTTAATTATTACCAACACGGCAAAAAAAAATGAATTAAATCTAAATAAATATCCAAGGTTTCTCTTCTTAAGAGTTTCAATCGCTATTCCTACTCTTTTACCTTTCTGTGTTCAGAAAATAAAGAGAACAAAGCGGGAGCCCTACTGGTTCAAAACTAGCAGAACAGACAAACAACAGAGCACAACTGTTCCCTCATGCATGCCTGGGATTAGGATAAAAGCAGAAAAGACTTCTGAGAAAAAGAAAACAACAAAAGAAACAGGAGTGCTGACAAAACTTTTTTTCTTTCTATTGAGGCAAAAGAGAGAGAAAAAAGGAGCCCTGCTAATAAAAAAAAAAAGAAAGAAAGAAAGAAAGAAAGGGGGGTGAAGAAAGGAGAAAGAAAGATAGAAGAAGAAAGATTAACAAACAAAAGTAAAGGGTTTCACCTCCTGTTTTACTTTTTACTTTTAGCCCAATCTGGTCAGAGAAACAAGGCGCAAGAGGAGAGCAGATCGTCAGGCAGGCACCCGGATAGCCCAAACACTTAAACTTCAAAATCAATTATTAAACTTTTAAAAACCCAAAACACACACAACAGAGTTGTTTTCAATGGCTCCAGAGGTACAAATGGCTGATGGGGCAATAATTTGAGATCTTAAATTTCAATCGAACGGGTTAGTCTTGGTTAAGTTGAAGGATGCTGCGGTTGGAAGTCAGTGCCACTTCACTGAGAGCTGCAACTCGCCCAAGAAACCCCAAACTGGGATGCACAACACGTTTACATCGGGCCAAAAAAGACTAAATTGTTTTCCCCAGAGTCTTCTGGATTTCAGCAAAATTTGCCCACTGAGGGCTCAAAGTGGTTCCGGGTGCCTCAGTGGCGTCACAATGTCCACAAGCGCAGCGACTTGGTCCAGCACCAGCCACCACACGAGAGGGGTTGATGCCCTTGGGCTGCATGTGCCAGCTTGCAGGGGGCTTACCTTAGTCCCAAATTCTCAAAAATTGGTCCAGATCTTGCAACTTACTGGCAGTCCCACGACTCTGCTAGATACCTCGAGCTGTTCAAACCCTTGCTCACGAAACCACCGCTTCCTTCGCGATACAACCAGACATGCACATCTGTATCATCTAGTGATTTGTGAGCAGCAACGAGGAGACCAGCAGCCTTTGAACTGCCAAAAGTGCAGGGGAAAAAGAAAAGCTGCCCTCCCCCGTGTGCCCGCCCTGCAGTGGCCCCAGGGAGGGATGCTGCTTCCTCCCTGGGAAAGGGACCAAGGCCTGCCCAAAACAGATGGCAAACGTGGAGCAGGAGGACCTCAAGCCCCGCCAGCTCCTGTGCCGCTGCAGATTTCTCTCAGGAGGGGAAAGGCTGCAGTAAAATGTTGTGCTAGACACTGCGCCGAGTCCTGGGGGATGCTGTGAGCAGGATACAGCAGTGCCCTGGTGTAGGCAAGCAGTGGGATTTCTGCTTTTCTCGGAATAAAAGCGTTTGGCCAGTGGCAGGATTCTCTGCACACAAAGAACAAGACAAGCACTTTGGGACCTAAATTACTTCTTTGAGGTTGTGAGGAGAGGGAAAACAAAATGTGCAAAGAAAGAGTGAGTTGAGGCTATGGAGAAGCTGCTCTGAGCCACAGTGAGGAGGGATGCCAGCTGCTTCGCCCCTGCCTGAGATCATCTTGCTCCCACCAACAGAAAAGGGGCCAACACTGTTCAAGTCAAAAATGAGCTTTTGGAGGCAGTGGCTTTGTTCTTGGATGTCCAGTGCAAATACTCTGATGGGTACATCACTTGGGATGACCCAGTGCTGAGAGGCCAGCACAAAGCGAGCACACAGAGCCAACGTGCCATGACAGCTTCTGGAGGAGCTCTGCCAGCAGAGCTGGTCACACATTAGACAAGATTTGGTTATGACTACCAGCGCAGACCCAAGTGGCCCTGAGGACATGCATCTCCCCAAAAGGCAGATGCCGCGAAGAGGCCACCTTCACCAACACACCCTGTAAATCTACAACATCCAAATCTCATGGGGGCTGATGGAGCTGCTGAGTTACAAACAGACCTTTGGGGAACAAGCATTTGCTGCTTCCCTCCCTCCCAGGTACACAAAGCCAAGTCTTATATGAGATGTTCAACCATGTACCATGAGGTCACATCCACGAGCAGCACACAAGATACGATAAAGTAGAGGCTTTGAAGGTAGCAGATCTCCAAATGTAAATTGGGACCATCAGAGGCTTAACCTGAGACCTTCTACCTGAAGCACCGAGGGTACACTCTGCCCTCTACAACCATTTGCAATAAATATTGCCCTCTAACTGTGTTACAGCAGCTGAGTAACCAGTACCAGAAATTCAGCCCCAAACTGCTACACTGACATTTCACCCATTAGCAGCACAGGATCACGACCCTGCAGAAGGAAACATCAAAGCTGCTGCTCTCAAGAGCCTTTCTGGTGGGGTATCTCCCACTCCTTGGGAAGACCTGTGACAGTGTGACCCTAGCCCCTTTTGGGAGTGAGAGCCCCAGCATGCCCAGCCCTGGTTTGAAGGGATGGCACTCGACCTGGATTAGCCCAGCTGGCCACTGGTTGTCACTGTTGCACCATTAAAATTGAGCTATGTCCAGTTGATCCCATCTGTACTAAGGTGATCTTTAACGGCAGGAGCTCAGAAACATTCCTGGGAACATGGTGGAATTTACACTCATCCGTTGCGATGGTGGATTTGGTTTCTGTGTCTTGAACTGATCCTAACGTGCAACACCAGAGACACAACAGGCACAGCATCCACTGCAGTGTCCATCTCTCCTCACAACCATGCCTGGCCCCTAAGGTTTCCTCTAACACAAGAAAGTCTCATGTGCTTGGTGGCAATAGTAAGCTTTATAGAAGTCACCCAGTGCAGCCACCTAAACTTTTCAAGGTACCCTGTCCATGCATTGTGTTTATCTCCAACACTGGAGAGCACTTGTGCCTTTGCTCCTGCTGCTGTCCTCTCCTCTCACCTTGCTCTGACCCCAGTGCGTGCAATAACAATCTCTCATCCAGAATAATTCCTCCAAAACCAGCAAGACCAAAACACCAACCACAAAACCATCCGTAAGCACCAAATCCAACCCTCTCAGCTGTACATACCCCTCCCCACTACCTGTAGCACCTATGCTCATGGTTTCTCATTCGCTTTCTTTATCTTCTGAACTTTTTTCCATCCCCTCTCCTGCCTGCATCTTTCTGGTGGGGACATCACATATGCAGTGCCCGTCACTGAGGTGGGAGCTGTCAGAGGGTCAGCATCCCTGTGGGCTGTGCCAAGATGGCCTTGGGTTTTAAGGAGTAGTAGAAGAGTGGGATAACTGTCACGGATTCAAAACAAAATGCAAATAATTGCCTGCAATCACTTTTTTTTGAAGTTTGGTCCCGTGGAACGCCTCAGGCTCAGCTCTCAGAAGTATTACTGCAACTCACCTCATATAGGGAAACAGTTACGTTCGTACCGTTTCTACAACAAAATTAGTAGTCAGCAGATACCTAAATAGCAAAACTAAAAGGTGATGGTAATAATTAAGACTCACGATTCCCTTTGCACAGTCCAAAACTTCAGCCTCTTTAGGAATGCTCATAATTCCTACTCCACTGGCAGACTATTTCAGGATGGTGAAACGCTGGCACAGGTTGCCCAGAGAGGTGGTAGATGCCCCATCCCTCGAAACATTGAAGGTCAGGTTGGACTGGGCTCTGAACAACCTGATCTAGTTGAAGATGTCCCTGCTCATTGCAGCAGGGTTGGACTGGATGACCTTTAAAAGTTTCCTTCCAACCTGAACCATTGTACGACTCTATGAGGATGCTCTGTCATACTGTACTCAGACACACAGAGCACAGGCATGAGTTTACCTTTTCAATGACTCTCTGGGGACCTTTTCTCCATTCATACCAGATTCCTAACAGACTCTAGGGGACTCAAGGAATAAAAAGTATCCTACTGTAATAATGAAAAAAAAAGCATGCCAAGTGAGGTTTCAGTGATTTTTACAGAAGTTACCTTTTCTTGCAGTGTTCTGCTTTGCTGAACTACACACCCTACAAGCAGCCTTCAAAAAGCAGGTGGGAGAATTAGAGCAATCCCACAGAACTGTAAATATAAGGACCAAACACTGAGACTACTCACACACACACACACTACAACTGGTCCATATAAAAACACAGGGAATAAAAAGGATTTTCTTAAAAAATATATCAGATGTTAAACACTCCAAGTGTGAGATATTTGGCATTTGAAACATCTGGGATCTAGACTGCCAGATCCTTAATGCACACATATTTGCAGCCCTTTGGGCTGCTGGAGGTGCCCCAGGTTTCACTTCTGGCAGGGCCCTAGCTGAGTTTGCAGAGCCCAATGCTGGTGACACTGTGTCTCCACATCACCCACCCCATGGGGTGCATCACTCCGGGAGTGGGACCACAGCCTAGTGCTCCCCTGAACAAAACCACTGGGAAGCGGAGAGGGGTGTACAAAGCTGTACAAAGGGATAATGGTAGAGAAAAAGAGGATGAGACAGAAACTAGACTGGAAAGAAGATCAGGCACTACGGCAATGGCTGTGCACAGAAGGGTATGTCCCGTTAGGTGATGACATGTTTGAAGAAAACGTGCTGAGGTCATAATGCTGGTAATCGTTAGTGGCTCATTAAAACCATTCCTGTTCATCAAAAACACGAGCATTTATCTCAGAATGGAAATTTTGCTCCGTGGTAAATCCCCATTTTTGCCTGGATTCCCCGAGAAACAAAGTAATCGCAGTGACTCATCTCCTGGCTTTTTAATCCAATATTCAAACCACACGCACACAAAATCATGTATAACTATCAAGATTAATAACGTAATCAAGTCTCATTTGGGCAAGATATCATCTTGCTTGTACTAATATTTGATTTCTATTACAAATTCCTCATGCTGCTAAAACCTTCCCCTCTGGACTAGCCCATAATGTTTGCTGCTGAGGATGTACATAGGGATGGAGATGAGGATGGAAAACACCAATCCCCACGCCCAGGCAAATCTCAGATAATTATTGAGTGCATTTACATAGAGATAGTTCCAGTTTTACAGTAGGCTAAAACACTGGACTATGTGCAGAATTAATCTGGCATAATGAAGATAATTTTCTGGGTTTATATATCACACATCTCTTTTACAGGCAGATGCCAAGGGCCAGAAAGGTTTTCAGATGATAGTATCACTGCTTGGCTGGCAGCTCATTAGCACTGAGTGCTCGTTTCAGTGATGTTGATGCAGCTACAAGTGTTGCATAAACTCCTATTAGGTGATCTGGGCTCGATGCCACATGCTTCTTTAATAGCAAGTTGTGGTTTTTTGGGCAAACAAATTTTATTCCTTTCATGTTCAAATATGAAACACTTTCATGCCACATAAAATCATGTTAAAAGCCCAAACTTACACGCTGAAGTTTATTTTCAACGGAGAGGCATCAGACATGTATAGATAAAGTAGAAGGATATTTCTGAGTTGTATATTATAAATGTTCATTGAAGTCAAACTGAGTGGCTTTCACTGACTTCAGCAGACACTGGATGAGATCTTTGAAGATCAAAGGGTGCAATTATATCTTACTTGCTGCTGTGAATCTGAGTCTTAAGCAAATTATTCTGTTGGTCTCTTCTTTTTTTATAGCTTGTTCTGAAAAAGAAAGGACAGCTTGGGGATTGGAAGCCTGAAAAAGGCAAAAAAAAGGAGTTGCTGTGCCTCCCAAAAGACATATGAGATACCTGCCAGGCTCCTTTAGGGTGGGAAAATTTATCTTTAGAGCCATATTGCAGCTGAAAAACACCAGGAAAAATAGCTTTGCATGCAAGCATGCTCAGTGCCTCTCCACCAGCAGGCACTCATGCAGTAGGTGACATCCCTGGCACCTACGCAGCCTGGGGACATCACAGCCACAGTGTCCACAAGCTACGAGTTGGTCACCAAGAGCAGCAGAGGTTGGAGGTACAACAAGGTCCATCATCCTCACATCAAACAGTGGGGGTTCTTCATTTTTAAAATCAGGAGGTAATCTGCAGAAGGGGGCACTTGCTATGGGATGGGGCAGGTTACAACTAAGAGTAGCTGGCTTTCCAGAGGACTGGAAGCAACAGGTTACATCAACAATCTGAATTACAGCAGGGTCAGACCGAGTCCCAAGGACTCCTCTGCTCTTGCAGACCACCAGTAGGCAGGGTGGGCCCTTGACTTCTGCTTGTTATGATCGCATGAAGGGAAACTGGCAGCATGCAATTATTTAGTTCATCAACTAATCCCTTCCCATCCAAGTTTCCACTTGACTTCATTTATTGTGCAGTTTTCTGATGCATCTTATATAGAGCTGAGCATTTCTCCTCCTAAGGACACTGGTCACCACTGGCCTAAAAGCACAGCTCCTTGCTCCAGTAGTGGCTGGTCTCCTATAGACTGGCCACAGACTGGGAACACAGCAGTGTATAGATCCTCTCCAAAATGTAATTACACAGCTGAAGTGTGTGGGCATGGCAACATGGAGAAGGTGTGGACTCATCCGAGTACCTTGCTTGGTGCACAGCTCTGTACCTGCTGTCATCTAACAGAAAAAAACCAGACATGTGTTCATGCTCTCCAGAGTTTAGATGACTCCAGACCTCCAGATCTGCAGCTCCCTTGATCAGTTGCCACCTCCAATTTCCACGTAACCACATAACCATCTCAGGGTGGTTGTTTGGTGTAGCCCTGCAAAAATCCCTGCCACCAGAGATCTGAACCAACCCAGGTCCCCAGGGGCCTCACTGGATCTGGGCTAAGGTCCTGAGTGCTTCCCAGGGCAATGGGCATTTTTAAACCAGTCACAGCAGTAGCAGTCTGAACTTCAGCTAGTTTGAGCAAATCTAGTGTCTGAATAGTTAGCTAAAACTTAGGTGAACCTCCTACACTTCATTCCTACTCCCTATCCGCTCCCTCCCACCCCAACCTCCTCTCCTCCTCCCACCCACCTTTGCCATCCCGCTGTCCAGGGCCACACGTGTCCCAGGGATGCAGCCAGCAGCTGGATCCCCGGATCCCAGCGGGGCTGGGACAGAGGAGCTCGGTGTTTCCCCACCCTCCAGAGCCGCTGTGGGGTTTTACTCAGACGACACTGTCACCAGCAGAGCTAAGCAAGAACTGCAGCTTCAGCAGCAGCAACCCCTGCGGTGCGCCGAGACAAAGCCAGAGGCTTTAAGGCGTTTTCATCACTCAAACAGGAACGTTCACCCACCCCAGAGAAGGTGCCGGGACTGTCCCCTGCTGGGTCCAACTTGGGGACCCAGTGCCACCTCCCTGCCAGGCACCCGGTGAGCCGGAACCTCTGCACCAGTGCCAGGTATGAGCATCCCAGCTGCAGGGCAGGAGCAACCCAGAAACCCCCCTAGGGTGACGACTGATGACAGAAACCTTGTATTGCAATAAACAAGTGTTTTCCTGAAAAAACAAGAGCTGCTATCAGACAATTCCCAGCAAGCAGCCTTTGCCTCTGCTGGCAAGAAGCAACCCTTGCAGAAGCAACCAACCAGTTAGGGTTTGCATTGACAAACAGATCGAATCAGGGAGAATTAATTAACTTCTGACAAGTATTTGTAACTGCTCTGTGTTGGACTGCAGTGGGTCTTCAAGGTCACCACGTGGAAAGCCACCATGCCGTCCCCTTTCCCTCTTGTGGATATGAGCCATGCTGGTACTGGGAGGTCTCCAGGGGCCATCCCTGGGCAGGAGCCCTCAGAAGGCCACCCCCACAGCTGTTTAAACCAGAGGAAGGAGAGCAGAGCCCCAGAGATGCTGATTTTATCCCCACGATGCTCATTCATCTCCATGCAACCCCATCGCTCCCAAGCATGGAAACTGCAATTCACCTGCACCCCAGCTGATGGTAGACAGAAGTGAATGAAATTCACATTTATATAACACTCTCCATCCACCACTCTCCAGCTCAGTGCTTTGAATTTTCTTTTTTTTTTTTGTAGAAAACACAGTAGAGATGAAAAACCACCCATGAAAAGTGCTGCCACCCCTCTCTGCCCACCTTCCTCCTTGCAGGGCCCTTTCCCTTTGCTTTCCCACACAGGCTCACCTGCAGCTGGAAACACTCCCATTTAAAATGCAGCCTGTATTGAAATCAAACCCCAACTCTATCCCTGTACTACTGATCAAACCCTGTAACTATCAAACCTTCTGGGAAGAACACAGACAAGAAATGTTCCTCTAATCAAGGAAATACAGTAAATTATTGCAATAGCGCAGCACCAGTTCCACCCCAACTCTGACAGCTACAGGGCCAGATGCCCATTTGACAGCCAGGTTTTAAACAGATAACATGGTAAAAATTCATATAATTAGGCCCAAAAGAAAGAGTTCCTGTTTAAGTGTGGTTTAGAGCCGTATGTCTGAACACTTTTCTAGATCGAGCTGGAAACTCCTTTCCCCCAGCGGGAGCCCCCCAGTTTGTGTGTATTCATTAAAATCCTGTCCTAATTGCTCCCTCATCAGCTATGAATCTTAAGAAGCTTAACTGCTAAGTGCTTAAATTGTGTTTACTGACAGAAAATAGAATATTCACTAATGACTAGATGGTGATGACTCAGGATTATTCTGGGGGGCCTTGCACCTAAGGCTCGGGAGGCAAGACAGTAACGCTTGTGCTGGGATTTTTGTCCTTACAGATGAAAGATGGGGTTTATCCGGAATGTATAGTGCAGAATGCAACACTGCCAGGGTCCCCTCCAGCTGAGGGAGTCTGGAAAGGCAGCCTGAAACCCTAGGAGCATCTTCCCAAGGCATCACCATCCCTGCAGGGACAGGGTAGCCAGCAGCCCAACACAGGGTGCTCCCAGTTTGACACCATCCCTCCCATTTCTGGGTGACGCACACATCAACGAGCTCTGTTTTTTTAAGCTTTAACCCAGTAGGAACTCACTGCTGAGCACAAATATTAGCTTTATTTTTTAAAACCCATCCCCTGGCTTTTCCTCGGCAGTGGCTGCTGTGGGGCAGCCCTGCACCGAGTAGTTGATATATTTATGAAGTCCTAACTTCCAAAAATATTGCCAGCAGCAGGCCATAATTCTCTGACGTGTGACCTATGGTTTTTAAATACTGACCTGAACAGACTGGCTACTGGGAATAGATGTGGTTTTTTTCCTCCGCGAGTTCTCCTCCGAGACATATTTACTGAAATACTTTATTTCCTCATCACTGAGCATAATTTAAAGCTGCAGTTAAGCACTCAGCGTTTAAGTAAAAGCATGCATCATTCTGACAGCGTTGGGTTGTGAGGGTATAAAAATCTCCACAAATCTTAGCCCCGAAATTCCTGAAGATTCCCAGCCATTAGATCTACAGAAACGCTCCAACTTCTGCACGTTCATCGACGTGCATTTTGAAGCTTCAGCCTTCTGTGTTTCAAGGTAACTGTTGTGGATTGGCGAGATGTGTGAATTTAATTAGTGTAATCTAAACAAAAGAAGCATTTCAGGGCTGCTTCAATCCATATGAGACCAATATGCTGATTTGTCAATGTGAATTTAATTAGTGTCTTCGAGTCTAAACTCCAACTCCCCCTTCTTTTATCTAATTATCACATTTATAAAAAACATTATCACATATTCGTTGGCCTAACTGTTTTGCCACGCAGTCAGACTGAAGTCCCAGAGTCAACATGCACTTCTAATAAGCTCAACATGTTTCAAGAGCACCGTGCCTGGCTCAATAGCATCCCATACAGCTTCCTCTCAAGAGGCCGAGGACAACTCAGCTCTCATTGTATCTTTTCTCCATCCTTTGCCAAGCAAAGAAAGTGAGATCCTTCTGGTGTAGCCATCGGTGAAATGCATCAATTACACACCATTCTGGGGACAGCCACCACGAGGCATTCACTTATAGATGACTAATTGAGCAGAGAACAATTGCTATTCATTTCACAAGTGGTTCCCAAGGGCTGCGAGGGGGCAGGGGGGGACTGCATCAATTCACTCTTCATCAAGTAAACATGCAAGTCATAAGCACGACCCAAATCTCTCCGGGGTGGTTAAAGATGTTCTCATTTCTCCCTACAGCCCATATTTGTTAAAGGCAGTGAGGTGGTTCCCAAGGCCAGTGCTGCAGCTCTAAGTGGGGTGTCAGACCCTAGGGAGCAGGCAAATGGAGCCAGGGTTGAGGCTGGGCTCACGCCATCACCCTGGCAAAGCCCTCAGTGGCCAGGGACCTGCAAGGGAGCTCCTGTACATCCAACACAGGCCACCCAGCCAGCAGCAGGGAAGCCTCTTCCATGGAGGAGACAATAAGGGGAGATCCCACCTGGCCACCCCGACCCCCACCCACAAGAACACTGCACCCACCTTTCATTTCTTTACATGCCAACAACATTAGGCTCCAAAAAATCCTTTCCATCACTTGCCAGAAGTCCCCAGACCTTGGCTTTTAAGTTGAGCACATAAACCTACATTACAGTGACCAAAACCACCTGTAGCTGGGCAAACTCATCTTCTTGAGCCATGCAAGGAGTGGGTGATGGCTACATACCTGCAGTAGAAGCATTAAACTCATTTAGCCCTGGTTAGAACATCACATTTATTGCAAGAGGAGTGGCCCTTTGCCTTTCCCAAATGGAGAGAAATCCTTCTGCAGATTGTTTTTCAGGGAGCACAGCGATATTGTCCAAGGAGATTAAAAGTTTAGGCCCAGATACCCTTTGTCTTTTAAATTCAGCAGATTTCCCCAAACACAACCTGTTGTAGGTCCTCCAGGATGGATATGGGATCAGTGATCTCAGATCATTGCGTTCGCCTTCACACTAGAAATGATGAAAGATCCTGAATTCCGCTCTTTTCCCCATCATAAGCTAAAATCCAGTTGCAAGGTCACTCCTCAGTACAGCAGCACCATATCCTCCAGGTCATTCTGCTGCCTGTTCTCCTTAGGCAGGGCACTAAGATACAACACAGCAACATGCCGAGTTATTTTTCTTCCACGTATAATTATTGCATTTGAAGATAAACCGGCCTTCTTGCTTGCTCCAGTTGTGATTATCAAGCAGTTTGGCTAAGAGATGCTATCAAGGAACTTAACAGCTGAGCTATTGAAGAAAATAGCACAAGGTTTACAAGAGCACTTGGATCAGGTTTCTGCTCAGAAACAGGCAGACAGATCTGCTAGAAGAGCAAAATCCTTGAACTGCTCTGTACTGCACTTTTCAAACTAAAATTCTGCTTGGATTGGTGTCCGTATGAGATGCTGCTTATCTTGCCTGTGCTACCAGCAGAGATCCTGCAGTCTGGGCTAGGGAAGGAGTGGAGGCTGAGCTAATGGAGGGGAACTGCACGCCCACCTCAGAAAACAGGTGTTGGAAATCAAAAAAAGACTTGAGAAAACTGGTCTGGGGAAGTTATTTAGGCCAAAATTTCCCAAAAGTCTTTACCCACGGAGGACTCAGTAGCTATTGCCCTCTAGAGATCTTGTCTCACACACGTGGTCCTTGTAAATTTGGTCTCCTTAAAGTCAGCCTGGGCAAGGGGGTCAGAGGGAGCAGGGGATTTTTGGAAGCTCACTCACACAGCTGGTGCAAAGAGCAAAAGCCCAGTCTCACTTTGGATGGAGAGAAAGAGTTAGGGAAGCATCGCAGCAAAGCCAGATTCAACCAATGAACAGCTAAACCACTGCAAAGCTTTCTGGAAAGCAAGGAAACTCCAGAACTGAGCCAGTACTGGAAGCAGGAGAGCTGTGCAGCCCACATCTCCAGCAACTGAGGCCAAGTTACCCAATAGCTAGCATGAGGAGCAGGTGCCACAAGTCATAGGAAATGGAGCTAGAAGAGATGTCCTAGTCCACTGCCCCACCTCAAGACAGATTGTATAAACGTGCATCCCTGCAAACATATCTACTATGCTGTTTGCAATCCCTCCAGAGCCAGAGATGCCCTGGGCAACCCCATCCCTGATGACTCCTTACATCTAGGAAAGGTTTCTGAACATGAAGCCTACCCATTCCTACTGCAGCCCAAAGCCCTGACTTCTTGCCTTGGCTCTAGCAGATACAGGGAACAAATGACTCTTCCTCCCTGCAGCAGTTTTGGGTATTTGACTGCCACATGTTTCCTCCTGCATGTGTGTGAGATGGGGTGGCAGGAGAGAGGGAATCTCCATCAACAAGAGCTAATCTTTGTCATGCAAAAAGATGAAATTCTGCTTTTTGGCAAAAGTGAATTTTCATTAATTCCCCCAGCTGGAGGTTCACCATTTTCCAGAGGAATCTGGCCATTTTCCCAGTGTGCAAAGCCTCTGTGGGTTAGCACCAGCAGGGCTTCATTTTCACAAGATCAGCCTCCAAATATGCAATACAGCCCATTGTCTAAATACAGCACGAGCACAGCTCAAGCCACCTGATCAGGGCCTCGTTTCCTGGCATTTACTTTCCCCATCTGTTGGCTTTTAGCATAAATTGAAGTGCGAGTGCCTACTAATGCTAGTCTCCCATTTGAACGTGCTCACGAAGCCATAATCTACCATGCAGAGCATATTGGACTGAGTTCAGTTTACACAAAACGCAAGGCAGAGCTGGAATTGCTTTGAGGGCTCCTTCTTTGCCCAGACCACTCTCTGCTACACACGCATACGCCGAGACCTCTTTTTGGAAAGAGAGAAATGCACGTAAATGGAAGCTCCCCTCAGGCTAACTCTGATCCTGCTTCATTTCTCATGTGATCCCCAAACACGTTCCAAATGAGCTCGGAGAAATCAAGGCTATTATGTGGAAGACACGGACTTTTGAATCATGATCTCCCAAATTTCCTCGCACGTTAATGGTTTGGATGTGCAGGGGAGTGACGCAGCTCTGCGCAGCAGGATGGCTCCCTGCAAAGCCACGCACCATCTCGAAGCCAGGCTGGCGTTCCCAATCTGCCCATGGCTTTTATAACCCTCAAGGATCCTCTCTGCATGAGAGCTGCAATAAACCTGAGCCTCTGGATCACGGTGAACACGCAACCCTCCTAAAAACTCCTAGAAATCAAAGCTTTCATCATCAATCATTTCCAAATTTCCATTTCTAAGCATCACAGCTCAACATTGTCTCTGGAAATTGGGACTCTGAGAAGCTGGGATTTTTCCTCTAGCCTTGACCATTTTCTTCACTCTTCTGCCCTGTGTCACAGCCCCGTGGAGCAGGAGCTCCTTGCATGCCACCACACAGCCTCAGGGATTGCCATGCCCACGTATCACCACCACCTTTCTGACAGTAAATAAAACACCAAATTTTTCAGCTGCCAAAGTGCTTTTTAACGGTGAAGCCATAGATTCCCCCCTCCTCTGAGTTTCCCAAGTACTGCTGGTGGGGCCTGCCTCCGAGGAGAGCTCTGCAAGAGCCAGTGGGCTCATCAAGCCAGGGCAGAAAAGTATTTGCTGCTTTAAGAGGGGGAAAAAAAAAAGTTCCACACTGCACTCCAGAACTCCTCAATTAGAAAAAGCCCCATTTTCACTAACTCGCCTTAAGGTGGGTGCTTTTCACCCCATAATCCATCATGAGAACTACAGGTACCAGTGTCCGTGATGAGGTGTGCAGATAAACCCCCCCAGAGATAGAAAGGTTCCACCTGCAAGATCCACCCACTTCAGTGGAACTCTTTCCACAGACTGCAGCAGGCTCTGGATGAGGCGCTGGCTGTCAAGAGCAGTTGGATTTGGTTGTATCCTTACCTCCAAGTGCATCCATTGCTTTTATTATTTTTATGGAGCTGTGCTTCGGCTGGACGGACACATGCACATTACTGCATGCAAGCTCCAGCCCAGGTAGGAGGGTAATAGCATCACAGCTTAGGAAGTGCTTATCCTGCAGGGGATCCAGCCGGGTATTTACGCTGGAGCACTCGGTGTAAGTCACATAAGCCTCATATTTCTCAGTAAATACACACTCTGCCAAAAAGAAAACATTGCTGTAAAACTGGATTTGCTCCCATCTCTGTCCTTTTCTACCCCAGCAGGCAGCTTTTCATTTTCCTGGCTATCAAAGGCATGCACCCTGAAGAGGAGATCTCTAAGGGGGAACACAGGCTGAGCTGGCTACTCTCTGCACTGTACCTGCAGCATGGGTTGCTCCTTCTCCAAACCACCTCAGGCTGTGGCTGTCCCACACCTGGGAGTGACTCTACCACACACCAGGTGCAATTCCTATCCCTGTCCTAGCACTGCATGGTCAGAAACAGAGCAAGGTCCATGCCTGGGTTGGGTTCTGGATGCCATGGCTGTGCCCCATCAGCAGTCCCATACAAAACACACCACCTCGTTGTCACCTCCAAGGATCCCAAGCCCTGGCTCAGTCCCAGGAAAGATGCTCTGAGTTTTGATCAAGGGTACCTGTGTTACCCCATTACAAACAAGTCTCTTCAGAGTCTGACACAACACTCCTCTCCAGCAGAGCAGGGCTGTGTCCTCCTCCAAGCATGGGTAAATATCACATGCTTTTTAAACACAAAGCACAGCATCTAGCCCTCAGGTTGTACTTTCTAAAATGGTACAGTGTGATGCAAGCTGATACGAATTCTGGATGTGTCATTCAATAATCAAGGCTAAGCTATTAAGTTTTTGCTAGCTCTAACTGTAAAAAACACTTTCAAATAGCAGTTTTGTTGCAACAGCATCTTTCCACGACAGTGTAGAAAGAGGCAGCTGGCGGGCATGGGGCTGAATAACTCATGTACTTGAGAAAGTGCCTTTGCACACATAGCGTGTGGAGAACCCAAGCTCCTGGAACAGCCTTCTTCAGTCAAACAAATCAGACTTATAAGCTTGCCTCTTCTGGGGAGGAGGGAGTGCAGGGAGGGGGCTAATGGCTGCTGTATTGCATTAGGCAGTATCTTCATTAAGGCAGAGAAGAGTAACCGAGGGGAATGTGCACGTAGCGTGACTTCTTTGCTAGAACCCCACAAACCACCAACTGGCAGCTCCTTGGCTCCCAGCCACCCAAATCCAAGAGACCATCTGGCAACTGGTTCAGTTATCCCTCCCCAGTTAGCAGATGTACACTAGATGGTGTGGGAACAGCATTCTACAGAAGCAATTAGTTTAATTCCTCAGCTAAACAGTTTAAATTCCAAGCAATTTGAAGGAAAAAAAAATAGCAACAGAAAACCCCAAAAACCAAACCAACTTGCTTCCAATTCCAGTGAGAATAACTAATGAAAAGCCAATTCTGCTGGTTTCAGCACCAATGCATGCCCACGGGGCTTGTTCCAATTCCCAGCCCCACATGCTGGACACCAGAAAACCACCAGATTTATTCCAAGGCTGCAATAGCTGCACTGCTGTCCCACAGCCTAAACCCAACTGGGCAGAGGCTGATCTCTGAAACTCAGATAGGTGCTGACCTCGGCTCCTCCTCTGACCTCAGGCAAATTGTTTAATCTGGTTAAAATGACTTGCCTGGCTCACACACTTCCCCATCCCCAGAAAATGGGGTAAATTATGTGGTCCTGCTACAGCGAGTGCTGAGATGGAATCAATTAGGGTTTGTGAAGCACTTGGAGAGTCTTGGTGGGAGGAACCACAGAAATACAGAACATTGTTATTAATTACACTAACTGATTAATTATTATTAAATTAGTACAATTTTGTTCTCTTGAGAAGAGAAAGATATGTTTTCCAGCCATTTCTTTTGCTCACATCCTTAAAAGAGTGACTTTCCAACTGGAGAAGGCTGAATGAGGAGCTTAACCCAAATAAAATAAATTGCCAGTAATTTCTGGTATTCCCTATGCCATTATTGAACAATTTGCATTTGAATCGGGGCTTTTTCCATTACAATCCAGCTTCACCTGATCCTGCTCTATAATCACCATCCCCATTTATGAAATCCCAGCGTGTTGCCGCAGAAATTATGTCACAAATTCATCATTATGACTTCCTCAGCAGGAGCAATTGGAGCTGAAGATTGACTGTAAAAGTTGCCTTTTTACCAGTGCTGCTGTAAAGATATTTTAATATTATTTTTTTTGAGGCAGAGAAGTGAGATTAGCTGCAGTGGGGAATTAGGCGAACATGTCATGAATATCCCGGGGATACAAGATTACACCCATGAGTCACAGGAACCATAAAATATGATCAAGAGACTTTATGGAGGATGATCTTTGAAATCAACTCCTAATCTCTGAGCAGTTTACATAAAACAGACTATTAGTTGGGGGTTTTTTTTAAAAAGTAATTCAAAATTCAGAAGCAAATCTGACTGATAATAGCAAAGTTACATCTATTTCTGTCAGGAAGGCTTATCTGTCAAACCACTCCAAACACCAAGGCTTACAGGTTTGCACACTCCTTTGATAACCTGATAATTAGTCAGGTACTGTGGCAAGAAACATTCAGAGAGTCAACTTTGGAGGTAAATAATTTATATTTAAAAATCTATGCTAGGTTACACCCCTCTCTCTGCTGCTTGTCAAAGACTGGCATGCGTTATATTGCCTAATGAGAGCCACTGAAGAACTGTGGCACCAGGGAAAAACCTTAAAACAAAGACTATTAATGCTGTAAGCAATGTACTTTGCCAAAAATGGTCTTATGATACCCCTTAATTATTGAAAATAAACCACATTGGAATGAAAATTTTTTCTACCACCACCGGAGCTGAAAAAGTCATTCAGTAAAGAATTAAAGATGCCTTATAGAGCGTGTGATGCCTGCTTTGGGGACCACACACCGATGTGCTCACACCAGTTCAGGGCCAGGCTGCCACTGTGGGATGCTCCCAGGGCAGCCCTGAGGGGCTTCACCTTGGTGAATGCTCTCTCCTTGCACTTTGCTTCTTCTCCACTAAATGTCTCTCCCTTGCTCCGGTGGCCGCTGGCATTTCCCTGATGCCAGGGGAGCCCAGGGGACACTGGGTGGTTGCAGCACCAGTCCTGACCTTGCCAGGACATTGGCACCCTGCCCCAGTCCTGCCCCTATCACCTTGGGTCTAGTCCTGCTCCAGCCCCAGCCTCTGCATCCCTCCGGAGTGGGACATGATGAAGATAGGGTGGGGTAGAGGATTCCCAGATATCCCAGGGCATTAGCAAGGGAGAGGAGGGGAAACTTTGGGGTTTTTTTTAAATCATGCTCAAACTTCCTGTCTGTCTGCCCAGCAGTCTCAGCATCATCGAGATGCTGGGTGACATGGTCCATCACACCTTGGCAGATGAGTACCATCCTTGGCTGTTTTAGCAGTGTTTGGAGGAGCAGTGTGAGATGCCAAAGGAAGACCACAGTGCAGACAAGGCTTGGGGTGCCCTGGACAGCAGAGGAGCAAGGTGTTGGATAAGCAGAGCAAAGAGAGAAATCCAAACTTTTCTCCCAGCCATCCTGGAGAGACACTGGGCTCTGCTCCCACAGCCCTGCCTTGCTCACAGCCCTTTCCATGCCTTGCCCCAATCCATTTGCATCTTTGTCCCTTTCTCACAGACACCCACCCCCCCACCAGGTTTCAGCAGATGAGCCTGGGTGGTTCAAGCAGCGGCTGCTCCCGTGGCAGAGGAGATCAAAGCTACCATGTGCCAGCTCCTCGCTGCATCAGCTATTAACTCAAACTGCCATCAATTCTCATTTGCACTAACACAAACTATGGCAGCTGGAAAATCACCCAGCCATAAATCACCACCGCTTGGTCATCAACCATCGCTCCTCCAGTTGGGTGTGCAAGTTTCTCCTCCTCCTCCCCGCCAGCTTTCCACCTTTTCTAAATTAAAAACGAGCCAAGCAGACAGCAGGGATGTCCTGCATTTAGTTACAAGAAATCTTCCTGTAACATCATTAAGAACCTGGCAGGTTAATTAGTTCTTTGCTATTTCCTAGAGCACAATGTTGGACTGGTAAGGGAGACACCACCCATTTTAAACTGACTAAATAACATTCAGGGTGAGCAAGAAACCACAAGATCTTGCAAATAAGTAAATAAATAAATAAATAGGTGTGATATTGAGAGGGGGCTCAGCCCTCCCCGTGTCCCCAGAAGACCAGTGCTACAAGCAGCATGTAACCATCAGAATTCAGGTCCCCCCTGATGCAAACTAGGAGTTATTTAGCTCTGGTAAGCCAGATACATTGTAATTGTACCCTTCCACTCCTGACCAACTACAAGCAATAATTAATTACCAGCAAACACTCTAATGGCTATTTCATCATTACTCCAGCAATTAGACTCTTTCAGTGGAGAGGTCTGCCCCAGCACAGCACAACTCATTAAGGGAAAGGGCAGGAGGAAACTTGGGAGTCATTCAGAGCTGGAAGAAGGGGGAAATAAAGAGGCTCAGCCCTGTGTGCCCCGTGGCAAGATCCCAAGCAGCCGGCTAATTAGATCCCTGTGATTTGGTGCACAGGGAGCGTGCTCCTGGAGCCTGGACACCTCTAGTCAGGGCATAAAGAGATTTAGGATGCAGGAATGGTGGTTTAACGTTGTTACTGATGGGGAAGGCATCCTGTGCTTCCCCAGGGACACCTGCACCAGGCCCATCAGCCACACTGAGAGGGAGCTGGAGATAACAGCCACCCCCGTTGGGTCTGACCTGCTGGCCGTGGGTCTGTTCAGGACCCTCAAAGGGAGCTTCTTTCAGGCTGGTTTGGGGCAGAGTCAGAAGTTTCGGAGGTAAAAGGCATCCTCCTCTCCATATCCCCCCAGGACAACATTGTCCTACAAGGCCTACAGGAGCTCTCATACCCATGGCCACCTTTCACGAGGTTCAAGGCCCAAGTACGTTACAGAAGGATCTCCACTGGCACAGCCCCCAGTGTGACAGGGCAGGAGCCAAGCCTGACACATGCACTGAGAGCCTCACCTGGGAAACCAAAGGCTACTGCCAAGTCCAACATCCATCCACCCATGGCAGGGACACACCTGCCCCACCACCCCTGAGGCCCAAGTACTCTCTCCCATTGCCACCACAAGACCAGCATCACCCTGGTTTTATACTCCAGGCACAGAAACACCCCAGCTGACAGAGGAAGCCTGCAGGGTTTCACTCCCTGCTTTAAAATTCCCAGCTTGGACATTTTACCACAAAGCCATTTGGCCTCAGTCAAGCCCAGGACAATCCTCTCCCTCACCTCGAGGTCCTGCAGCACCAGGGCTCTGCTGTTTTCCAGAAAGCACACGTTTGCCAGCTCCTGGAGAGGTCCCCAAGCCTGCTGTGACAGTGGCATTGCAGCCTGGGGACACCCAGCACAGCCACTGTCCTGCCCAGAGACACTCCCTGCTCCAAGGGAACCTCAGAAACCAGCTCCCACCTCCCAGATGACCACACAGCTCACTTCTGCCCAGGAAGCCCCTACCCCAAGGCAATGCCACCACAGTCACTGCCACTAACACCCTCCTTTCCCCCCACTCCCCTCAGAGAGGAGAAGTTCAACTCACATTTTGTCCTGCCACTCGGGATCGAGGACCAGCAGAAGCTCCAGCCAGCAGCCCAGCACACAGGTTCTGCCCCAGCTACTGTCCTCACCACACCCGATCAGCTGTAACAGCTTTAGGAAGTCACAGGGTCTTATTGGCTCTGCTGCTTAACCACCCTCAGCTGCACAATCAATACCAGTTCACCCAGTTCACCGCTATCCCTCTTTGATGCTGGAGCTAGCCCAGCTCCCCCTACAAGAAGCTGGCCACGCAGCCCCCTGAGGCACGTGCTAGGCCACTTTAGCTGCTTGTCCTCTGCTCTGGCTGCCCTAATTCCCACAGGACTTCTCCCTGCAGCATGAGCTCACCTGCAATGCACGAAGGATGAGGGGCAGTTGTTTCAGCTGAAGTATCTGCCTTTTTTTCTTCCTCTTAACTAAAGCTCCCCTGCTGATGCAACCTCCGAAGGAGATGTTTGGAGAGGGGAACCAGGAGAAAGCTGGAAGCCAGCTGAGGCTGTGTAGAGCCTGAGGATTCGCAGCTGCCTGCGTGACCCCACTTCCCCCACCCTGCTGCTGCCCCTTCTGCACCCATCCCAGAAGGATGCTTGGCCATGTGTAGCCATCCCACCCTGCTTGAATGCCACAGGACCCACCCAACATTAACAACACTTCTCTTTCTGCCCCAGATCAACATTAGTTGGAAACCTTAAGGGTGTCTCCTGCTGCTGCCTGGAAGCATCAGAGAACACCTACTTGATGCACCCCACATGTCCATGGCAAATGGAAGACCAGCCAAGAAAGACCAAGAGCTGAGTAGCTATAGCAGGCAGGATGGGGATCATCTGAGACGTCCAGTGCCAGCATCAGTAGGAAATTTGTTGGAAAAAGTCCCCCCATGATAACCCACAGGGGAAACTACACACTGGCCCCTGCCAATCCCAGGGACTGTCTCTTAGTGTGGGTTAAGTTTAACCCCGAGTGTGTGACCAGGCCATACAAAGTGAGAACCTGAGGAGGCCTAAAGGCACAAGCAGCAGTTGCTGGATGAGCCGAGCCAAATGCAGACACATCTTCTGCCCAGTCTGGGGAAACCACTTCATGCCACTCACGGCACCTCCGAGGTGACCGTGTTTCCCTGCAAACCCTCCCAAAACACCCAGATGTTATTCACATTGGTACTGCAGAAAAAAATAGGGAAGAGGCAGAGTTGTTACAGCCACAGTGGTGTCAGGAGAGCAGTGAGAGAAGCTCTCCAGGCAGAGGGAGTGTCTTACTAAGCCAACAAATACAGCCAGGACGCCCAGCTGCAGGCTGCCCTTCCCAGCCCCGCTCTGCTGGACGGGCTGCCAAGGATGCTGTGGTGGCCACAGAGCTCCGGTGCAGTCCACTGGAGTCTCAACCCACCAGCCACGCTACTGGGATTTCCAGTATTGCCCTTCTCCAGAAGTTACAACCCCATTGAGAGCTTGGCTGCGTGCTTCTTCTCCACTCATGGTAGCTCACTAAAGAGATAAACACCCTCTGGATGTACACATAATCCTCATCCTGTAGAGTCCAAAGGACTTTTGCCAGGGCTCCCATGCCTTTTCATCTACTGCAGAGCCTGTCAAGGAGCAACACAGGAGGGAAACGAAACCAGAAAATATGGGAGGCACATGTGCACATCTGATTAACCCGACTTTTTATGATAAACAAAGCAGCTCCAGGGCCCTGTTCTCTCTGCCCCTGCAATAAATCTCCCGGTTTTACAGTTTTATGATGTGAAACATCTAAGAGTTTTCCCCGAGTTGCAAATAGAACATAAATTACCTTGGGTAAACTCTACAGCTGCTAATGTTATCTATAAAAATCCTGGCACTAATAACTTCACAGAAAGTCTAAGGGCTTCCCAGCTTGTATGAGCAGAGCTAATTAGCATGAGTAGCCTGTAACTAAGAGGCATCTAGATTAGGAAGATAAAGCACCGTACTGTGAACTCCCTAACAGTAGTTGCTTTGGATAGCAAAGTAGATGGTGACCCTGACCTGAAGTTTTGGGTACAGGCTTGCAGCATCTTGAGAGAACATGAAAGGCAAACATCCTGCTTTTATCCCAGCTAGGTCAAAGACATCCCACCCGGCTGCAAACAAACCGTACTGAGAAGGATGCACCATGTCTCCAGGAGATTTGCATCGCTGGTTATTATTCTAGAGGAAAGCAGAGGCTGTTGTTAAGCTTTTTCCCACCTGCTCTTTGCCATAAAGTCTGTTCTCCACAAGTGAATCACACTGCGACCAAGTCCTGACTTTGGCCTTAATGAAGAGGCTAAAACAGTTTGATCCTTCTCATACAAATGGGCCCTCAGGCACTGGCTGCGAGGGCTGTGCTGTTCGGGACCAGCTCCTGGGCTCGGTCGCTGCAGGAGACCTCTGGGAAACGGGCTCAAACCCTCTTTTTCACACTTCTCTGGCAGGAGGAGCTCTGCTCAGGGCAAAACAGTGTCCCCAGATGGGAAAGAGAAAGGGAAAACAAAGGTCACACAACCCAAAGGCACCCCCCACATGCCTTTTCCAAAAATAAGGACTGGTTAGTGCACACAGTCCATATTTAATAAACCCAGGAATATTGAAATAACTCTGCTCCAAGGCATGAGTTCAGCAGACCCTGTTTTTAAGACTCAGATCTAAATTTAGTCGAATTAAACAAGTCACAGTTGCAGGTGAAGAGCACAGCAGCTGCACATTTCTACTCTTAAGCGTGGAAGCACCAGCAGCTGCTCTGTGGAAATGTGGTGATTTCATCCCTGCTTGCAAGTGAAAATGCAAAGTAACAGAAAATTGGTCAGGGAAACAGTGACACCTGTGCTGAACTTCACTACTTTATTTCCATTAGCTTTGGTGGTACAGCTCATGGGAATGGAACCAGACATCTGAACATCTGGTGGAAGGCAATGGAGAACAGATCTCCACCAGGAAATCACATGTCTAAGAATCATCCTTTCCTTAGTTTCTGACCAGCATGACCTAATCTTTCTCCATCCACTTCAGCAGCCGTTTGCCTCACCCCCAATTCTTATGATGCAAAATGCCTAATATCCCTCCTTTCCTGCATGATTTTCACAGCTGGATCTTCATGCGGTGATTGTTGTTAAAGATCTCACCCACAGGTTCCAGAAGAAACCCCACATTGACATGAACACTTAACTGCAGGCAAAGTTTGGTTTAAATGTCCTCCCTCCCAGTCCTTTGCAACAGATCTCCATAAACATTTGAGCTATTGGCAGAGTAGACTTAATTCTGAGACAAAATTTAAATGCAAACTTGAAATGTTTTATCAAATACAAAAGCACAACTGGACACTAAGGAAGCCATCAACCACAGGTTTAACACTGTTCATCAAGCATCCTTCCATCACAACTAACCATGAGTACGCCACGTGTTCCCAGCTCCTCCATAGCAGCACCATTTGTAGTCCTCAAGGAGGTTTACACAGGTGTGAGCAGGAATCCCAAATCCATACTGCACCTGACTGCCACCCACATGATGCATCAGCACAGCCTTGCTCTGGCATTTACATTCAGGAAGGAAGATGAGGCTGTGTCTGTTCAACACTGTTCAAGCAAGTGGAATGAAATGTAAAACATCAGCACTGAAATCCCTCCTTCCTTTGAGGTTCTGTTGTAACTTGTCAAGTTTTACTTAAAATATGACAAACATGACATTCTACAAAGTCTGCTGGATTTGGGTGGTTATTACAAGAGTCGTCTCACATGGGAGATGCTTCACTTTGTCTGCTGTGAATCCATTACTGGGAGAATCACAAAAATGCAATGTTGATGCCTATACACACTTCAGGAAAGCTAAACAGCCCGATTTTTTTGTTTGTTTTTTAAAGAGGGCAGGAAGGCTGGAGTATCTGCAACAGAATAGAGAATGCTTTACTAAGCTCATTGTTCTAATGAGAGCAGATGAATAAGGGTACTTTCCATGTGACACCAGTTACTGTTAAGTACTCAAAACATCCACTTCCCTGTACTGACCATCTCATCTTCAAAACCAATGGCTGATTGAACACAGAGTGGACAAGATCCTCACCAAGCCAACTTCTCTGATGACAACTGCATGAGAACAACAGATTTTACCTTTATGGCTTTGGCTCTAGCCTGCTGGCAAGATTCAGAAACTTGTTTAACCTTGCTTCTACTTTTTAGCCCAGTAGTAGTCACTGGAAAAGCAGTGAAAACTCTGTAAATACAACTCATCGTACTTTGCCTCTTGTGAAATACACATTTATTAATCTAGCAAAATTTCCTCTCGGGGTTTTATGCCAACTGTAGCTATCAACTGTTCAAACGAATGTGACCTGCATCCAAGTAGTGAAGGTCTAATTAACAAAAAAAGGAAACAAGTCAGCCAGAGTTGTGCAGTTTTATTTGAACAAAAACCAGTGTCGGTATTTTTAATAAAGTCTACATTACACTAAATGCATGTACATTTGTAAGAGGATAGTTGTAGTCTAGTTGTAAAGAAGGTGCAGGATAATATGTACAATCATAGTTAAGTTAAAAAAATTCACATTTTACATAGATTTACTTGACAGTCCTATGCTTTCATGGTATATAAATGGTAACCAAAAGAGGTAACAAAAAAAAAACCCACAAGGAATTTCAGCTGGAGGACTGTATAATGCACTCATTTTTCAAATAAACTAGTTCACAAAATTTTCATTTGTCCTAAATCAAATTTGGATATAATTTTTAGAATTATTAGAATTAACATGTTCAATGAGTATATTGATGTAAACATTTTTCCAATGGTGCCATTTCCTTCCATAAAAATCCGTATTTTACGCTGTGGTCTGCTCTTCAGCTTTTACAAATTAGAATAGCTACACAGGATGTTTTTCAATACATGGTAAAAATTATCAAACAGCAAGGGAGATATGTTCAAAAGACACTTTGAAGCTTTTCAGTCCACTTTCACAACACTGTAAATCTTACTTACAAACCAGAAGCAGGCGAAAAATCCAATAGTCCCTAAAATGAGAAAGTGAAAATGGTTAGTTTATCTTTCAGTTTGCTCCCAGAGAAAAATCTAACAAGTACTTCCCAGCAGGACAGAATATAACATTGTAATCCAACTAACTATCCAGAATAACAGCACTTGTTAAATTTAACAACACACATTCATCCCTAGGCTAAGTTATTGATTTAGATCAAAGATCACTTTTAGGACCAGGCTGCTTGATGTACATTTAAACCACCGAAGGCGATGCCACTATCAACACTAGCAGGCACACAAGAGCTATTTAAGAAACTGACTTTTACACGCACACAAAGACAACCCCTACCTGGGTTTTTTAGGTCTACAATAGTTCATAACCACCTATGAATTACGACACAAAATGAGACCTTGGGAAAAGTCACCTGGCCAGGATTTCTGTTCATCGTGCTCTATTTATACTCAAGCACAGGGAAGTTCTTACTCTCTCTATCCTGCTACTTCCTTTTGCTAGAGCAATGCTCTGAGCCCTACAGCAGCTGGGAGGAAGCATCAAATGGAACCAGCAGTGACAAAACACACAATTTTGTGTAAGGTGTGTTCAAGTTGTGGATTTTCTTGTCACAGGTCACTATAGATAATAAAAGCAAACTAGTTTGAGCAACTGAACAAATTAATGAGCAAAGAAATCCAAAGGGTATTAATTACAGAGACACTATTCTAGGTGCTAAAATAGCCTCTGAGCCCCAGCTGACGGGAGGCTGGGAGTATTGCTGTTCTCACAAAGCTTCCTGGGAGCATTGCTGTTATGGTGCTAGGGCAGCAGACCCGGGGTCTGGTTTGGTAAAGCCTTCCTTGACTTCTTACCAATCCATACCCCACAGCTACCTTCTGAAAGGACTTTGGGCCATGTGTCAAGTCCTGTGCTTGAGTTTGCACAGTGCAGAGTAACATGATGGAGAGAGGAGAAGATACTGAATCAGACTATTCCATACCAATTTTCTATTTTTAAGCCGAAAAACAAATCTGTCATTTTCACCCCACAGCCACTATTATGGGGCAACTGCAAAGACATTGTCCATCACATTTATTTTAATATTCCTTTAAGAACTTAGTATGTAAGAAAACATTGAGTCCCACACAATTAATTAAGCCTCATGCCTCTAAGAGAAGTGACACATTGTTCCTCATGCTTTTACCTCGGGGTAAACCACCACACAGATGTTAAGCCTTACCTGCTAAAAAAAGGGAAGGTCTCAGTTTCATCTGAATTCAAAGATGCAGCTACATGCAAGACCTATGAGAGCCTGCACCAGCTACACTATAGGCAATTGCAAGATCATGCACTCAGCTCCTCCAGTCTTACATTCACCCTTTTCTGTTTGCACAGCCCATGTTTAACATCAGCTCCAACTTCTTTCACTATTTCATTGTGACCGGTTTATTAACTAGGAGGTTCTTTATTAGGCATCTGTCTTTTCTACATTCATTACATTTCTGTCTTTCAGACCACATCTACGCATTTGGTAAGTGAAGAACCTGTCTTAGGATGCTTATTATCTATATGCCAGCTCTTGCATTCTTCGTGCTACCATGTATATTTGCAGTTAAAGGCTGTTTGACAGCCCACTATTATACGCCACAGATTACCCTTTCCCTCCAAGTTTGCTGTTATCATCCTCTGAAACAGTAGGAGACAGCAGATTTACTGCTGTTGATCGGAGATCAGACACCAACCACAGAAGGAATTTAATTCCTTTGGAGGCTTGACATGGCTAAGTCTTTGCAGTTTACAGTCAATTCTCACTCCTTCCCACCATGTCCAATACTCCAATATCAGCATTGTTACTCTAAGCCTTACTCTCATGGTTTTTTCTTAATCATGGTTCTCAGCATCTGCTTTTTAGCTGTTTTTATAATACAGTTAGCCCACTTTGAGCCTTTTAATGGCTTTGAAAGCAATGTTTCTTCCAAATGTTTAACAGCTATTTTAAAAATCTATCTGATGTTCTAGAACAAAATTGTTAAATCACAATAAAAACACAGCTTTAACACAAGAATGAGATTTTCCGCACAGTTTTCTGAGCATGCCATAACTTAATATGGGAACATACTCCAAACCTACAGTATTTTCCTCCAATCCTTGTCACTCTGAATCTTCCTGATACACCAGCTCTCTATAAAACCAGCCTCACTCATAGCAGAATCTGAAGACTTCACACTGTGAACAAGCATTTCAGTTATAAACAGATTTTCACAGGTTTCAGTAACATTGATTTTCAACTTCCCTCCTAAAAAAAAGTCTGGTTAGCAAATCAAAGATGAAGTACCCCCTCCTCCTTTTGTAAATTTTATCAGAAATTTTGCCAGTGAGCTAGAACTAGAGTAAGACTATGGTTTTTAACACAAGGAGTGAAGTGGTAATGTTTGTCAGACACCACATTTGAACCATGAACTTACAAGCTCAGGAGAGAAAGGCTAGGCTCATCACCAAGATACAGCCTTATGTAGTCAGTACCTTCCCTGGCCAGAAGAGTTTCCTTCCACTGTTACTTCCATAGTGCTTTAATCTCACATCAATAATTAGGGCTAACCAGTACTGAAATTTCTTCTTCCCTCCCATGAACAAATCTTAAAATACTAAAAATACTTAAAAGGATAAAGATCATTTTTTGGGAGTGATTTTGAATTCAAGAACCCAGTTGTAAAGATGTCTCGAGTGACTTCTCTAGCCAAGAAGCAAAACCTGTCCAATACATCCACTTATACTTACTAGGGAGACACTGACACCTCAGGTGTTTTTTGATCTTTTTGTCCCCCAGTTTCTACACTGGAATACTGTTGAATACTCTGGTCTGCAATATATACTACAACTCAGCAACAGCTTTCTTATAGACAGAAAGAAGATCACAAACTAGCATCTAACTGGGTAAGGGAAAGTTATTAGTAAACCAGTTTAAGTTCAAAATTAAAAACAAGGATTATTGCACAGAATAATGCCAAAATACGTTAAGCAGACTGTTCTGCTCTATTCATTTCTCCTAGCTTTATTCTTTAATGAAGAAAAAAGAATTCAAAGCACGAATAGATTGTAAGAAAGCAAATAGAAAAGCACTCTGCACTTGGCTGATACTTCTTATGTACCTTAAAAGCTCTCTGTATCATACTGGTTTCAATCACTGCACAGTGGTGGGTGCTTCAGAATCTCAAATTCTAAACACAATCTACCCAGAAGATCAAAACTCAATTTTGAAAATGGCATTAACTCACAAGTGAAAATGATGTTCAAAAATAGAGGTCACTGTAAAGCAACATGCTTTGACTATGTTCAGCATTTTTTCGTCTCCTAGCATAGAATGCATGTAATCATGTAGCTATCCCCATTCAACCACACTTATTATTTCTTGAAAGATTAGCTGCACTTTGTACGTTAAAATAAAATTGTCTTGTTTGGGTGTGCACATTAATTATTAGATTTCACTGGTCAGATTGTATTATTGTCGTTGTTGCCATACGAGCGTTCAGTTCCTATCTACTTATTCATTATGAGTCCCTTTGTAATGTCCACAGTAACACACCACACCACCATGTAGGAGGCATTAACACTGCCCTTTATATTTCTGTCACAGTTGCTGAGACTAAATACGCAAGAAGAGAGAAAACCAAAATACCTAGTGCTAACTTAAGTGGAACAGATGAAGGTCCCATTTTGGAAACATACACTGCAGCAAGAACATTATTATTGTGCACAACGTGTAAAGCTAAATCAGAAAACTCCCTCACCTCTCACCTCCATAAACTTGTGAAAGACTGAACCAGTTTTCCAAATTAAAGAATTAAAGGGTATTTTACTTTTCTTGAGTCATCTATCTAGAATAGCTCACATTTCAACCCCCTCCAAAAAATCAATTCTCAAACTAAATATAGGAAATAACCTTAGCACAGTGTTTTACATTAGTGAGGATTTATTATACACTCCATAGACCTTCTACCTTTCTAGAGATTTCTAGCTATTCTATTCACCTTTCAAAAAAAGCAGCGACCATGTAGCTAGCAGCTTTCTTCATGAACTACAAATACAGCACAGCCAACACCACCGTGTTTCTATTTAAAAAAAAGACACTGCAAAAGTAACAGCAGCACAGTTTATTATTGTACTTTTGGGGCCTCACTGGTCTCCACATCAAGAACTCCAGGATCAGCACATCAGAAGCTTTTAATACCATTTCAGCAGCTGCCATGACAATTCCAATTATCGTTTTATATATGAAAGGGATATTTTTAATTCCACCAATTTGCATCTTGTAAGTGAAATTGAAATTGGCAGAATAGCAACTAACCTATGCTAAAATCCAGGCACACATTAACATATTGCTTTAGTTTAAAAGTAATTAAAACATTTTACACTATAGTTTGTTTTGTTTTGCTTTTAAATATATATATGTTATAGAGGACATCTGGAGCTTGTCTGTTTTATCAGGATTTAAGCAGGGGTTTAACTGGCAAGATGCCAACTTCTATGTTTGCCTTCTAATAATTAAAACTTAAAAGAATTAAATCCTCCCTTTTTTTTTCCCCAACTTCTTTTTAAAACTTTTTTTTTTTACTTTCTTTTGAAGAGATTCAGGTCTAAGTAACAAGCAACAATAAAAATCTAGCAGTAAGTGCCAGTTAATGTTACTAAGTATAATTTCTACAGAGTACTTGCTTTGTTCAAACTCACACAGTCATTTTCTTCAGTGTTTTATTATGAACAGTGCTTTTTTTGCCACATAGTCGACCAGTATTAGAGGCAGTAAAGATGAAAGAGGTCCTTCTCACTGCTGAACTGATGAAGTCTGATGCTAAGACTTACTTTCATTACTTATTTTAGCCACTCCAGCAAGGGAGTTAAATGATACATTTCACAAAGCCAGCACAAAGGAATTACAGCACATTTCAGTAATCAGGTAGATGTTAAGTAACAACAATCTAAAGCATCATGCCATCCACAAAGAGATCTTCTATTACAAATATAAGGAATGAATGGTTTATGGAACAACTTTACTTACGAAATAGCATTTCTCTAGTTCTATCACTGCAGTACTTTGTGATGCTAAGCACAGCGATACATAGCAGACCTGACTTCATGTGTTAAAACCACATGCACAACTGCAGCAGTATGATGAACACAAATACAAAATGCTCCTGGCTATTTTTAAGGGCCAGTGCCCTTCAAATAGCTTCTAATTTCATCTAACACATGTTAAATCTGGCACAGATTTCACATCAAATCAACTTCGAAATTCTGGTTTGAGCCAAGTTATTATGAATATTAGAGTAATTCTGTAGAAGACATTTAGTCTGCATGAGTAGCATCAGAAACGTTGGACTACAAAAAATGGAGAGCCCTATTTCAAGTAGGTTCCTCCAGCTAAGGTACACTCCTGTCATTAAGGAGTGGTGCTTAATGAGTAGGTAAGACGACCTCTAACAGCACTAGAACTCCCTATTGTCAACATTTGTTTTTTTTCCCCAGCACCAACCTGCTTCACTTGCTAATAGTGAAAACTGGAAACATCTTTTACTCTCCACATGCAGAGCACGGTATCTCTAACTATAGAGCATCTAGAACCAATTATGAAATCCAGAATCAAATTAAACACTCCTGATATCAAAGTGAACAAGAACAGCACTTTGAAAATAATGGTTTGAACTCACTGCTAATATAATATGTAATAAAGGAAAATTAATTATACTATAAATAAATGTAATTTCAAGTTAGAAAGAAAAACCTTAAAGGATATCTTGCTGTGATGTGTGGTGTCACAAACCATAAAAGTAACACTGCCTAAATTTCACCTAATGTTTCTCATTTAAAAAGCAGAAGCCCCTGCATTCATTTTTGTTTGAACACTGTGCTTACCTGTGAAAAGGAAAAAAATCAAGACCATGATCATTGTGTAACCAAAGTATAAAATGGTGCTAGCGGTTCCTGTTATCTGGAGTTTAGAGAAGAAATAATGAACTGCATAGATAAAGAGATAAACTGCTGTAAAGCTGCTCGTCAGGAATGATCGCCACCACCAGTGATAATCCTGAAAGAAACAATAAACCACTCAGTAAGAGTCATCACACAGAACACAGAGCATAAGCAAGCTGGTTAAAAAATAACATTGTCTCCTGAAATACATTTAATTCTTCAAAATACATCTCAAAAAAGAAAAATTCCACCACACAGTAGCACATAGCTACTTTTTTTCTCAGTCAGTTGTATTGCTTCCCTGATGAGCATGAAATTATTTAAGATACAGGCTGCTTATTTTTGCTTACACTCTGCTAACAGCGGATTTTGAAGCAAAAGGCACATTTCAGAAGAGTGGCTACGTCAGGCATGTCAAGGGCTGACAACACAATCCATTCACAGTGTCCAGCACACCACAGTGTATGTGAACACCTCAAATCTATTTCCAAAATCTTTCAGCCAAAAGCAGTATCTACATTGAAACTGTACATTTTACCTCTGCACACAGATGGAAGTAGCACAGCAGAACTGTAGCCTCAGAACACGTAATTAGAAGAATAATAAAAACTAGGAACAGGAAACCAAACATGTAGTACATCTGATGAGACCTAAAAAGGAATAAAAAACAACAGTCTCATTTTTAGTTGAAGTTCTCCGAGTTAATTTCCAACAGTATCTGGCAAGCTGCTAATCTTATTAATAATAAACACAGAATAAAAAACCACAAAGAAACAAACAAGCCCACACCACTGGGGTAACTTTGTCTATACCATTACTGGCTGATTTATAAAAAGCTTTTTTTTTTCCCTCTATCTGAATTTAGCCTGTAAATAAAACCCCTGCTTTACAGAGCAAAGCTCTAATTCCTCAGTTATACCTCCCTTGAAATGAGCTTCAAATGGCTTTCACAGAGAACAGGAATGGGCAGTTTCTATAAATGTTAATCACTTCAGGTCTGCCTCACCTTCCCTAACACTTGCATCACCTGTACTCCTCCCTAGTTCAATATCCACTTCCTTCCTCCTACTGTAGCTAAGCCTGAGGCATCTCTCCACCTCCACACCACATCCAACCAGATGTTCCTCCACTCCCAGTCTACCCCCAGACCAAATCTGACTCCAATCCAAGGGCTAACCAAACATAAAAACACTCAAAAAAATAAATTCAAGGGAACTATGCTTCTTTACTTTTAATCTGGTGTCTTTCAGATAAGAGAAGTAATCAAACCAACTTTATTGTGTGGTGGTGACAATTACTGCAGTGTAAGATTTGGCAGAGGGAGTGGAAGTCGCATGGTTCCTCCATGCTTCCCTTCTGTAGAATAAATAATGAAACACAACTTGGGAATTAAGTAATTCCAACTACAAAAGCCCAGAGTGTATCTGTTTGTCAGCTGATTACATTTTTCCAGCGTAGCTGTATTACATGGTTTCTACTTTTGTTGAGACTAACGTCAAAGGCTAACATATTGAATGTATTTGCATTTAAGAACCAACTTAGAAAGCTGTTCTGTAAGAAATCTCAATACAAGCAGAGGACACCTGAAAAACTTGCCACATCAAGGTTAATATTTTCCATTGAACAACAACATATGAAAACTTTCATATTTACATTGTGAAAGTTATGGAAGATCACACTGGTTTAATTTTCCATGCACCTGCTTGACTAGGTTTTGACAAGATTTAGGAGTGGTGTGGATGTTTCACAGAGCACAGAGTCTTTGTTTTGCAGAGCATGGAATCCCAAGATCCTGACCTGCTTGTGATTTAACAGCTGAAGCTGCTATACCATATTAGTTTCATAAGTCATAACCTGGTTGGTTACACAGTGGATTAGGCTCCACCTAACCACAACAGCATGAGACCATGTTTGTGCTGGTCAGAGCCAGAGAGATAAAACAAGGCAACAGGACTCTTAATTTCACACTTTGCAGTTGCCAGTAAGAACTAGTTTTTTAAGTTCTAAGGACAAGAATAAATATGCAGATTCTGGAAATTCCACAAAAGTCTGCAACAAGATTAAAATTTTAAAAATTGGTTTATTTCTTATATTAATTGGTTTGGGATGTTCAAACTCACTGTGTGTTTATTATCAAAACACCATAACTAGAAGAACAACAACAACAACAAAAAGTGATACTCACCAAATGCTATTCAGAATGAAAAAAAGTTGAATAAAAATACAGCCAAAGGGCAAGATACCACCCATTATGATACCAGGCAATGGCTTTGTGAAGAAGGACTGTTCTGGAATTTGGCGAGGAATCTGGTTTGTACGAACTGGATGTTCAATAGGCTTTGAAATAAATTAAGATAAATTGTTACCTCATAAATAAGATCACTTTTCCCTGATACTACCATCTAAAGAACTGATAAGCAACTTTATTTTTGTCCGTAAGCCATCACAAGTTACTAAACCAAGAAAACTAAGAACTTGATATCCATCATTAGAAAAAACACTTTAGATATTCCAACTACTGCTCACTAAGCAAGACAGAACAAAAGTAAAGGAGTCTGTTCAATCTCAAATTAAAAAAAAAATAACTTTTTCTTAGTCATCTGGCATTATCTCAAACTAGTGAAGTACAAACTGAAGTACTAATACAAAAATGAAACTGCTGAGGTATTACTGGAAGCAGCAAGGCAAGCAAGACCTCAGAGAGCACTATTAAATACAGAATCACAGAATTCTAGGGGTTGGAAGGGACCTCGAAAGATCATCTAGTCCAATGAACAGACAGGGAAAAAAAGTTTAGAGTGATATTATAAGCAATATACATGGTTTCAAACTCATGACAAAGTGAAACAACATTTTACAATTATAAGGCCATAGATGTTTCAATCTAACTAGTTCTTGTATGGTTAGGGATTCAATGACTCAACTACAGAAGACAGGCATCTTTCAAAACTGTACTCCAAGAGCCCTACCTTCTCTTTGAAACCAAAATATGCACCAACAAAGGTTAGCGGGACTGAAATTCCAAACCACATAGCTAGGATAGCAACCAAAGTGCCAAAAGGGATTGCAGCTGAGGATCCTTTCACCCACAGAATGAGATTCATAATGAAGAAATCAGCGAAGACAATCCTGAAAAAAAAAAAAAAAAAGATCAGAAAATACATTAAAATATTCAGGAAAGAATAAGTATCAGTTAGTATTTAAAAAAAAACAAGCATAAACCAGTTAAAAAGCTGCATCAGAAAAATGTAGCTTCTTATCTTTCATTCCCTAACAGCCCTAGGTACTTTCAGGAGTGCAGTTAATGTAAAAATGCTTGCAACATCCAATGCTTCTAATGCAGGTATCTACAGTAAAGGCATGAGTTAAATAAAGATTCTGCATATAAAACCAAACCAGAAATATCCCATTGTAAAAATCTACACAAAGAATGATAAATAAATAAAAATCCCCCTTAACCGAATCCCCTTTCCTATTACTGCCAGTCATTTAATTCCTTTATAATCAGCAAATTCCCTCTGAAAAAAAAAACACAGGGATAGCAAAACCTCTCATTTAGGAAGCCTCATGTCACTCTCACAATAAACGTACACCCTGCTGCAGCATGTGCCACAGCAGCATGGCAGCGGAAGGGTGGGCTAAGGAGGACTCTAGCCTACAAGAAGAATCTTTGCATTAACACCTCATGCAGTTACACAGTTAAGTAGCCCACACCTTGGGGGAATTTAAATAAAGACTGCATCAATCCTGACCTCTCCAGATCTGGTCTTCCCTCCTCAGTTAAGTGCATACGCCTCATTTTCTAAACATCTTGGGAAAACACTAGAAATCAACTCTGAGACCTGTGATGAAGACTTCAAACATCCCAGTCTGGAAACAAAGCGAAATGTACTGCAAGGGAAGCCCATGCCAAAGGCTGCCTGAATTGCCATTATTCCTGGATTCAGAGATGCATCACAGAGAATTCAGCCTCAGGAAGGGCGTCTGCAAAGCACATCATTGTCTGCATTTTGTTAAAGAAGTGTTCCTGAGGTAGAATTTAAACTGCCCTGAAGTGAACAGGCATCCTCCACCATATTTAATTAAAGAAGGAAGGAGGGGAGGATTAGAACAATAGGCAGGCTTTTTTCCTCAAGAGGTGTTACACTTGCCGAAACTGTTTGGGGAATAGCTTGTTAAATAAGCACACCCAAGCGACCCCTGGTGTAAGCATCTTGTTGAACAAAAAATAAAAATCAAATCCATTTTAGTCTTGCTAATCTTTATCATCTGCCCAAGCTTGTAACACAGACCCCACTTACCCCCTCCAAAGTTACAAAAAAATACTGCAAATATGAAGTCCCATCAGTCTACTGAGACTGTAACAGCCTTAGGCTGTTTATGATATTATGCAAATGCACTGAACTAGCATCGCATAATCAAGACATCTGTTCCCATTGTACCATCCCCAATCATTTTACTTCCTCTGTGAAACTTAATTTATTTGGGAGTTTAAGTGATCAGCACGATCTTTCTTCCACTGATAAATATTTTCTTCTCTCTCAAGATAATATCTGAATGACAGCAGGGAGACTGAAGCACATTTTGTTTAGGAATACGATTTCCTCAGGAATACTACACTCTGTTGTTATCAAATGCATTACATTTCATTTGATGAAATTCTGCTTTACTCGAACCAAGTTATGTTTTATTCATTCTCAGCTTTTTTGGTGGGAGAAATACCTGAAGAAATTTTTTATAACCTTTTCCTCAACTTTTGCCAGGGACATTTGTCGAGGAATAGCTTCATGTACCCAGAGTTGCAACCAAGAAATATGGAAGACTTGCAGAAGAAATGATTTTCTGCTCCCTTTCTTCACTGACCTAATTCTTACAAAAGGTCTGAAGAGCTATGAGAAAAGGAAAAGTAGGAGAGCTATCACCCTTCCCAAGAACAACAGTATTTGCTATAGTATGACACACACTACGGCCATACTCAAAACTGGACACTACCTATGTTTATATGAAATTATAACCAGTTTAAGAGTTCTGCATTCTCACCCAGAAGCATACTGAACTTCTACTGTTTAGTATAGCAGCATATAGATGTTTACTTAAAGAAAAAAGAAGAAATTGTCATGATTTGTTTGTAAGTCCTTTTCAATAACATAGTTAGAAGAAAACATTGATACTATACATAAGGTAACAAAGCTTCTGCCTAAAAGAGTGTATCTCTCCATTTACAGAAGAGCACCACAGACATTCCAAAGAGACCACAAAACCACGTATTTCCTAACAAAGTCACCATATCTATTAACAGTTAAGACAGGATTACCTGGAACATACCAATTTAAGTGGTACCAAACTGAAATCACCCCATCGCTATGCCTAATGTTCTGGTGCAGTGATTCTCAAAAGCTGGGACATTACCTCGGAAGTGAGTCACATCATTCCTCCTACCCCAGAGCTGATTACAAAATAAGATGCTAAGAAGTTGTGTTCTAGAGTACCAGGCTTCAGCTCCTCAGAATTCACTTTTTCTTTATATTCACAGACAAGCAATATACAAAATGAACATCAACTTGGAGAACAATAAAGAAAATAATTGCTCAAACAAGCACCATAACAATTCACTCTTCCCCCTCTCCTTCCCACCTCACATTCATATATACTTAAGAATAAAGGAAAGAACAAGGGGAAACAATACTAACCCAGGGCAAAGCAGAGCTGTAAGCAAAACGTTTGTCTTCCACTTCTCGCCTCTAAATGCTGAGGGGAAAAAGTAAAAACAATTTCAAGTTCAAAACTTTTTTCAACTGTTTTGCAGTATGACAGAACAGATTTGCTGTGTGAGACACCAGCTCCAGTCTGAGGTTTATATTAAGGCCAGGAATTCTGAATTTAACCTGCTGTGTGACTTGAAACAAACACACGTACTTACTCTTGTACATTCTAGCAGACACATAACCAGCTGGAGTTCCCAGTAAGACCCACAACACAACTGCACAAGTCATCAAAGCACCACGATTGGCAGGAGAAAGAAAACCAAGGCAAGCTAGGACTAAAGAGATAAAAAGATTTAGTCAGTTGTGGACACATGTCAAAATTTCCCTTAACACAAACTACTGTACACATTTATCCCTTTCACTACCAGATATTTAAATGAAGGCAATGGGCATAAGCTCTTGTATATCCCCATCACATGGCCATACCCCTCATGTCACTGTTTCATTCATAATCAAGCATTATTTCCACCTCATCTTTCAAATAGAAAGTTTCTCATAGCCAGATGACTTCTTTCAGCTGAAAGACAAACCCATCAAGAAAATTCTATTAATCTTATAGCACCATGTAATGAATAGGAAAAAAGCAGCTCCTCTATGAAAGACCAAAGAAATCCAAACAAAACCTGGCAAGCACAATTTGAAAAATTCTTCTTTTGTCATAAATACCAGTGTACTTCCAAATTCTACTGTACAGTAAGAAAAGGAATGGTGATATACTTTACAGGTAACATATAATAAAATACCAACTTCTGACAGGTTACATCACCACATGTATATACAGCTATCCATGGTGCTCCCATTATTCACAGGCATGCATTCTTGCTCTTATTTCTGCATGGCTGCAGGCTGCTCTGTCAAACATATTAGAAAGTGTTCCCAGACCATTAAAGCTTTGATTACATGTCTTGAATGTGCATTACTGGATCCTTGGATAATTTACACCACGACAAATTGGCTTTGCTTTTTAAAAAGAAACTTGTAACAAGGAAGCTTCATTTCTGCAATCATGAAGAATCTGAATTAGCCCAAAACCATGAAGTTCTGAACTACACCACTTACAACAGCATTACTGAAGCCACCTAGATTATTGTTATGAAATAGTATTAATATTTTATGTTACTAAGGGAAGGACTTAATTTCCAAAAGCAGGCTTCTATCATTTTTTAACTACTATTGCATCTTCCTTACATTATTACACTACAAACACATCACCTTAATAAAGTTACTTACATAAAGTAATAAATGTCATAATGAAAATTTGCGTTCCTTGGCCCAAAAAGACAGACAGTAACATTCCCTTCCTTGGAGGTCTAAACACATCTCCATGAACCAGCTTCCAGCCAAATTCCTCTTGGGCATCCTCCTGTATGAAATCAACATTGTCTTTAGCAAAGACACATAATGCACTAGTGAATTAATACAAATAAGATGCAAAATACATACTTAAAGTTTGATTAACTTCCAGCTTAGATCCAAAGGCAGACTAATTGCATTTGATTCATCACTCATTGATTTTATAAACCCCTAATGGTTCAGTGAAAGAAAAAGGCAGGATTTATCAAAAATGTCCTGATTTCTTGAAGCAAGAAAACAAAAAGTAATTAGCCAAACCATGTAACATTATTCTATATTTAAACAAAACCAAAGCATTCCATTTAATTTAACTTGGATTACAGCATTTCAATATAGTTCAGGCATTTATCTTTTTGTGCTTCCATTACAAAGCACTTCAGTCTCAATGACAATACTGGAAAAGGTTTTAAATGGTCCCTGTACTCCAGAAGAAAGTCTGCTCCCCAGAATCACGAGTGGTTAAGTACCGACCCTCTTTGTCACACTGCCAGAGATGAATGGGTGGATGGCATGGTGGGGATCCTCAGTCCAGTGGCTCTAATGAACCACTGCCGAAGAATAAAAAACTTTTCTGTAAAGCCACTCAAAACAAACACCTCGCCTCACAAAAAACCACCTGAACACACATACATGACCACAAATAACCAACCCCTCGAGCAGACCACTCTCTTTCTCACAAAGTTAAAAGCCACAGGTTTCATTCAACCTAGGAGTACTGGGTTCAGTTCAATGGACTGCTTGTCACTAGAATTACAGCACACAAAAATCAGGGTAAGAAAGAATACAGACCCAACTGGTCAACACCACAGAGCATCTTAACCTGTAACAGATTATGTATTCTATTTTTTTTTTGCTGGAAGATTATCTTTGTCTTCCTCATACCGATACCTCTGCTTGCCAACAACAAGCTGAAATTACTCTCAGAAGTCTGATATACCAACGCAGAAATTTACAACAATTAGACATAAGATAACACTGATTAAAAAAAAAACAACAACAAGCTATGCCTGCAAAGAAAAAGATGCCAGGTATCTCGGCAGAATTTCAGTGCAACAGTGCTCTTCCAGTAAAGAAAGGTTTGTTTGGTTAAAGAAGCATAGAGACCACACTTTCCTCTAAGTCACTACAAGCAGTTCAAGCTCAGATTATGAGGAAGTTGTTGAGGTAAGACAGAAGAAAGACTTTTCCCAGGCAGTGCAGAGTCAGGAATGGAAAAGGTTACCCTCTGAAGCAAGTATTTATCTGTTTTCAAAAAGGTGAACACTAAGCAGAAATAAACACTTGGTACTTCAGCTCCCGACAGAAAAAGGAAAGCGTTGTACAAACCTGGAGTGGCTGGTATTAGATTTCTTACGAACACCTAATGCAGCAAAGGCACTCAAAAGACACCCTCTGGTTTTAATACAAACTTTAAAACATACAGCTACATGGTAATATCTTGGTTTGCGAAACATAAAGAGAAACTAAGCTTGTCAGACTGAGATCCCTGATTTATCTTGTATGGGCCTACGGGCCAGAGTGTTCATCTCAAAGCTCGATTTTTAGTAAAACTCTTCCACTAGAGGGCAATTAGCTATGAGTCAGTATTCTCCAGACTTTTAAAGAATTCAGCAGTATCTTGTATTGCTAACCCTTACCATTCAAAAATGAGAATAAGAATTGTACAACTAATCCAAGTAGGAAGCTACACTTGATAGTTACAAAAAAACATTTGAGGAAAATCTCAAAAGATACTTTTGAATCTTGGCCAGTATGCTAAAAATCACTGTAAATTTTAAAGAAGTGCAGTAATCCTCACCTATCTATTAATTTAGCCTAGTTCTCAAAGTATTCTAACAAATATTTAAGTCCTCTACATTCACATAGTCACAAACAAAGAGATTTAAAAAAAAGAGGACAAGAGTTTTACCTCTCACTGTTGAAAAAATATTGACATAAATTCTCTTCAGTTCAGTTCAGGAATCTTTTCTTAGTCACAAGACCCTAAAAGTAATCTAATGATTTCTAAACCCTTAACGTATGACTCACTAAATCTACATCACACTGAAAGCCAGTTGGTATTAACTGAATGTTAAATGTTCATACTAAGATCACAACCACTGGCTTGTGCATCTACTTCTCTTCAAGTAGGATCACCGGCATTCCCCAGGTGTGAGATAATGATTTGCTTCATTGCAGCTCCCTCAGCCCAGGTCCTCTTTTGCACAATTATTTCACACAGTTTTAAATCAGCTCCTTGAACTGCAACAGATCTTTAAGTCTCTTACAACTGGCAAGAGAATTTAAAAAGTGTGCTTTTTGAAAGTCACACCTATCCCTGCTGCTATTCATAAAAACTAATCAAGCTTCTACAAGTCTTGCTCTTTATCACATTAAGAATGACCAACTAATAAAGACAACACAGTATAAAAAATTGAACATAATTTAATTGAGAGATCAAACAGGAGCTTCACAAAAACGATCAGTTAAAGGATGTGGAAAAATTCTTCCACTTTAATTACTGTCTGGATTTGCATTAACAAAAGATATTAAATATCAAAAACACGAAGAATAAAAGTACTTTCAGATGTTTTAGTTTCAATATGAAACATTTTTGTGCATTTTAAAGTATTTCTTTATCCAGATAGACAGCAACAACAGTGAAAATTTAAACCTTTGTAGTATCTGACATCATTTCTCATCTTTGGCTTGCAAATACCACTTCTATCAATGAGAAAGAGTATTTTTTACTCAGCCTTTCACTCACAGTCAACCGATCAAGTCTTTTTAACTCACGATCAGTTATACTCTCTTCCACCAAGGCAGCAAGCCACTACAGGGATCTGCCTCTTTCCCATTTTGAGGAGTACATATTTTAAAAGAATTTGCAACAGGTTCAGTTGGATGGCAATCGGCTCCAGTCACTACATTAAGTCAAATGAACCAGGCTCAGTTTGACATAGTGATCACCAGGAGAATTGTATTCAATAAAAAAAAAAATAAAAAATCATTTACACACACACACAGTAGCTCTAACAAGCTAGAGAGCAGAAGCTGTGTTGCACATGAACTGTGATATTACGATCTCCTAACAAAGTACATGATTCCACCACACTTTCTAGCCACAGACTAAAAGCAACATCAATTTGTATTAGTCCAGATGTTTTTTTAATATCTCCAAGGATGGAGATTCCATAGATAACATACTGGCTGCTTAGGTCAGTTCCATACCACCACCTACATGTCCAGACTGACTCCGTAACACAACCATAGAACTCCAGAGAAATTCCCACATCTCGATGGCGAACCAACACAAGTTGATCAAATGATGCTAGAAAAGTAAGACTATCACACCTGTCCGTGTATTTATGCTGTTAGAAAAGATCAAATACCATTAAACCTATTTTTAACTCCCAGATACATTACTATGTATTAAATTCTTGGTAGTTATACATCTCTTTAGATTGTATTCTAAACTAATTGATAGACACCACTATCGCCAGAAAAACATGCTCATGAAAAGCTGTAAATCTTACTCACAGAAGAGTCAATCTGGTTGTATCTTGCAATATCTTTATGAAGAGTCCTCAGAATGATCATAGCCACCATGCCAGATAAGAAGAGAACAATTACGAGGGAATTCATTATGCTGTAGATAAAAAGTCAAATTTTCAATCCACTTATTCAGGTTTCAGGACACGTACTCCAGTTCTTACCACATGTACAGCTCAAGTCAGAAACAGCCTGAGATATTCACACTTTAGTAACGTCATTCAGACCTTTTAGTATTTTTCCACCCAGAGAAGTTAAATTGTTTCAAGTTGTGTCCCTTTATAATTTCTTAGAATAGTATCTCATGATATATTGTTAATTCTCAAGACAGTTACATAGCACTTTTCCTTATATTCCTCCTTACATAGCTCAGAAGTAATTTCCCTAGTGAAACAGGTACAGCTCTTAAAGCAGACTTCAAGTAGATTTTATATGTATCAATCAATGAAATCTACATCATGCCATTTAGTATTTTGTAGAGACATATTTAATCAGATTAGGCTTTTCAAACAAAATGCAAAACATTAACATTTCAACATAAATTATATACTTACTTGATATCATTTGCATGGTACAGAGGGAAATAAGTAAGAGCTTTTCATATATGGTTTTTACTTGTAAAAAAAGCCCTTGTTTTTACTGTAGCAGCTAAAAAGTACAAAACACATCTGTACCTTGCTCTTGGAAGTTAGAGAAAGACAGACAGTAACAGTAAGAACAATGCACAGAAGTTCTATAGAATGGAGATGATAGAGTAAAATGATGGAAGCTGCTTTCCTTTAGGGCACTAATGGTGCATTCCTTCAGTGAAATGTAATACTACAGTTGCTCCCAAGAGATGGAAGACTGATAAAAGGTATGAAAATAAGAAACTTTTCTTGCCTGAAAACTAACAGACTTTGTTCTACCACAGCAGAAGTTATATATCCCTAGAAGCACAACTAAGAGATCTTTGTGCTCCCCTGCAGGGGTATTCACTCAAAAAAGGCAAATCGTACCTAAACCACTGGATGTTTGTATGTGGCATGGACTCCAAAATGTAGTCCCATCTGGAAGCCCACTTGATATTATTCTTTTCCTATAAAGAAATTAAACAGCAATTAATAGAAACAAGTACAAGTTTGCTGTAGTCTCTGAGAAGGAATAAGCACATCAAATCTCTTCCACAAACCTTCCATTCAGCAATAACACCTAAGCTCAGCATCAAGCCTGGATGTTAGACCTCCCTCTTGCATTAATTCATCTCTTGAGCCTCTCAAATAATATCTTGCTCATTGAAATCTCCTATCCAGATCTTCTACCTTCAACTGAAGCTTCACTAAGCCTCATCTTTCCATGGTTTGGTATGCAGCTGCCTGCAGCTCCCAAATGCAGGCTGAAAAACAATCCTGCTATCACTACAAGATGATGCTAGAAAAGTAAGACTATAACATCTGCCCATGTATATCTGACATCACTACGAGACACTCCCAGCATAGCACACTGATCTTGAAACTTCAACTTTGTTAAACATACTCTATGAATATGTTTCTAGTTTCCCCAGGAAGTCTTCTCTTGTCATCTTTAATGTATTTAGCACTACCTTTTTATTAATAATAAACAGGGCCTAAAAAAAAAAGTATTTATACATTTCAAGTGTCACCTAAACTACAATAATAGAAAAACTGCTTCACAAGTTCATCCTTATGGAATTTACACTATTTTAATCCAGTTATGGCTATTAGCAAATTATCCAGCTGTTTTGATTTCATTCTTTTGCGGAATTAAGTATTCATGTAACAGATTCAATACTTACTTCAAATGTCACAGAGTAAGTGTAGATCAAATTCAGTTTATTGGTGAATTCTCCAGGAATCTCCATAGGTGGACCTTCACAATTTAAGTTGTTCTCATCTGTATGTTTGTAGCTAAGGGGAAAAAAAGTTAAATAAAATTGCTTATGGTCTACAGGATGAATTTTCACAAATTCTTTTCTAAGGTAATTAAAACAAGTTTTTATTAAAAGAAAAAAGATAGCTGTGTATATAATTTTGTACCAGCTATTCAACTTCTTTGAGAACCTGTTTTTCTTTTCTTCTACCAACAAAGGTCAAAGATCTTAAAATATATTTTTATTAATACTTAAAGGATTTTTGATTGTTAAGGGACTTAACCTCAGTGTCTGCTTGGCAGTAAAGAAGACAGAGAATTTCTTAGCAGTCTCCCACAGGTTCTTACCTTAACTCAAGTTTCACAGGGAGAAGAGTGTTTATTTTATTTTGGTGGATTTGGGAGTGTCTTTTATTATTATTATTATTTTACACTAGGGCAAAAGATATGACTGTGGGAATTTTTCCATTCCCATACAAGTGGTCTAATTTCACTTCTTCTTAGTCTTATATACTCTGAAAAATATAGAACATTCTACATTCTAAAGTCCAAATACACAAACCCTTCTCCACAGTACCTTAGAAACACTACAGCTATAGAAGCACAAAGTCAAAGAAACCTTAAGGTTTGCCAGAATTCACTCCTGTGAACCTTCTCTAATACTGGAAAATAGCTTTCCTCTCACACCCTCTTGGGCAAGTTGTATTTATCCAATTTAGACAAACAATTCTATTTATATGTATTATTATATACCAACAACTAAGTCAAGCCACAAGATAGTAAAAACTTTCATGAAAGCCCTTCTGTGCTCCAACCACAAACCCTCACTGATCAGGACAGCTTCAAGGTTGAAGCAAAGCACCGAGCAAAACATCAGGTCAGAGAATGACAACATTAAGCTTATCTGCAACCTAACTGTGCCCCCTTGTGGTCTGCGTTACTGAGGAAAAGGCAAAATCTCATCTTAGAATGATTCAGGATGCAACTGATGAAGCATTAATAAAAAATGGTCGGTAGAATCTTCTTGCCATCATCTCAGAGCAGATGTACATGGAAGGAATAAACTTACATCTCGAGTGTAATTCACTAAAAACACACTACATCACTGCAACAGAAAATACCCAACTCACATTGTACCACATGTCTGCATGACTTGAGAAACTGCAGTGGTGTAATTTAAGAACATACTTAATCTCTGTAGAAAAGAGGGAAGTGTTTAGCTAAAAAAAGCAACCTGCTTTGAAATTTTATAAACAGACTGTAGTTTTCAAACACAGGTAAGCATGGACTGCACATGAACAGACTGACAAGAGGCCCAAGTAAACTCTTCAGTCTGTTTCTGACCTCTGAACTGTTGCAACTCCTCTCTGGTCAACACAGAAACTAAGAAGCAATGGTTTAAGAAAATAAATTACTCTTCTTAGAAAATCAGCCATCGCCTTCTGTTGTTCTGAATACCAGTATTAACTTGGTATTTCAGCTATACCTCAGTATCCAAACTAACACAGCAAAAGCCCATACAAACCCTGTACAAATACTGTGCATTCACACAAAGCACATTTGGGAGGCAGTGCAGCAGAAGTAAGAGACGACATGGGAAACTGTCACTCAGTTAAAGGATGTTTCTCAGTGCATCTGAAAACATGCCTACGTGTCTTCTTTTAAAAAAAAGTAATGCAAACCCAGATGCAAATCAATAAAACTGTGAGAAAGCTTCTATGTGTCAGGTTCTAAGAGTTTGCACCAGGCATTTTTCCATCAGGAGGGACTCTGGGGAACATTTTAAAAAGCGAAGTTAAATGACATTTAGTCATGAAACTGCTCTTTGGAAACACAGTTCCAGCCATAAACCAGCATGCTGAAAGTTTTATCAGAATTCAGAATAAATACTTCCTCAGGACTTACTGACACCAAGTATCACTTCTAAGCTTGCACCTGCTGTTAGGAGTCCCTCGTACTACAACTTGCTGCTTTAATGCACAATTACCTTTGCGGTCTCAGCCTCGCCATCACCAGTCTCGCACCAGGCCAGTTTTCATCCTTCCCACTATGGTACATGATTGTTATGTCAACGTGGTTGAAGAGGTAGAAAGTGTTCTTCTTGTTAAACTCTGACTACAAAATATCATCAAAAGATTGAGAAACTTCTCCAGTAGGAAAGGGTGCAAGCAATTAGGAACTTTAAAATGAGAAAACTGTCCAATGAAAGAGCAAGAAGGAAGGCAAAATACTTTAACATTTTTTTTTTAAAAAATATATCTGTATATAATATCTATACATTACATTATATTATATTAATACAGATCCTCATAGTAAAGCATCACATCTGTGTTACTAGTAAAATTTAAACGTATTTGACAATATTTTTGTATTTAGCACAAAAAGCTGCCAAAACAAGTTTAAAGATGTACTTATTCAATGTATAAGTAATTCAGATTCACCATTCCTCCCCACCCCACAGTCTTTGTGGCAGACACTCCAGCTACTGAAGCTTACAAACCAAGTTCTGCTTCAAAAAACTACCTTTCACCTTCAGTAGCTATTCCGCTTTGTCATCGTTATCCTTTCAGAACTTGGAATTATGAAGAACTATATAAAGCTCAGAAGATACCAGAGTCAATTAAGCAGACTTGGATTTTCTTTCCTCCTCAACGCTGTCATTATTTTTAAAATTTTAATTTGAATTAGGGGACCAGGATGACAGACTGCTAATTGAGTTCCCAAGTAAAAAAATTCCTGTATTTGTTGTGTATATTAGCCATTTTCCAATTGCTATACAAATTCCATCCCCTGTCTCCTTCTAGCAAAATATGAAGGTGTCTTGCATTAAATTTACCTTCCACTATGATTAAGATTCCCATTGGGAGAAGACTAGAACCATACCTCTGTCACACTGTATATAACCCCATGTTTAGGCACCTGTTTCCTCTATTTCCAAAGTAGCAGTTGAAGCAGTAACACAGCTCATCAGCTGCAGACACGTGAGGATGAACTGTATCTGTGTCACTACATAGTAACAACCCTTGTCTCTGCCCCCATTTTTAAAGAGATAATTATGTCTGCTGGAATAGGTATTTGGACATATTTCTGGAAGAGGATGGCACTCCCCAACTCAGCCCAGAGATTACAGCCATATCCACAGTGCTCCATTCTTATTTATCCACGTAATAATCATTCCTCTAGCACTATACCGTGCAACATTCTCATCACAATTAGAACCTACAGACTCAAATTGACACTGGGAATGACAGCTACAGTGGCAGAGCACCTGCAGCACAGCACTTCATGGATACATAGTACAAGCTCCCTAAGCACTCACCAGGAAATTCAACCACTGCTGCCTAGGTATGAAGCAAACACACACTCCCACCACCCAAAAAAACCCCAAAACTTTTCACCCAAGTTGATGTCTTTGCTACAACTGTTTTCTGTGTACCAGATAGCTTCCAACACAGCATGCACCAGTATCAATTTAACTAAAAACAACCTCACATGCAAAGCAATAGAGTTGAACACCTAACAGGTTATTCAATTCACAGACCATTTTTGATACTCTAGGGAGTCTGAGGAGTAACAAGTTGGAAGGTGACTGTAGACACGAGTAAACTGAGCATGCATCATGAATACATTCACCTCCAAGAAGCAACAGACCTGCTGAATACAAATAAACTGACTGCACTGCATACAAGAAGTGGCAGAGCAGAGCTATAGAGCAAAGTTCTCTCCTCACTGGGAGGAGTGTGGTCTCTCACCCCAGGAGAGATAAAACTGTATTGCTATTATCTGTAACTGTACCAGTTCACCATGGAACTCCCAGGATGGCTGACACATTTCAAATTGTTGTCAATATAATTCTTTCCCTGTTACAGATGTGTTTGTTATCCTCCAGCCACCTGGGAAAATCCTGACACATTTAACTTGTAAACTGTGCTAGACGTAACTTTTGCAACTAGAACACAGTGTTCATTTCTAGGTCTTCACTAGAAAGCTTCTATCTGAAATCAATAAAAGGTCTTGCACATTAATACAACATGGATAAAGCATGAATAAGGGTGGATACATATGAAATTTCAGAACAAAACCTCAGTTTTCTAAGGCTGTTAGACACCAATACAGTTGTTTTATAGCTTCATCTATATTGGACAAAAGATCTATAGGAATACTTGTTTTTTTGAACAGTGCTATCAATGAGACACGGCATACAGGAGCAGCATTCAGCTTTGTCAGTGCCCACGTTCTGAACATTAACCATGTTTACAAAGGTATCTGTTATTTCTCAGGAAAAGAAAGCATAAAAATAAAACTGTAAATGAATTTACATCTGCTATACTAACATGAAAAGTTCCGCCACTTACATTTATAACACAAGCATCTTTAACTCTACCATCTGGAGTAACAAAACATCCTATCGGAAATCCTGGATTACAGTATTTTTGTCCATCTTCCACATCATAGCACCACGTTACAGGCATGTTATCAATAATCCTAGACAGAAATCATGAAAGAACAACGTCCTCAGAAAGGGATGCACCTCATTTTGCACTGACATTTAACATTCATGTAATGCACACAGTTTTCAGTAAATGCCCACAAGATGCACAGTAGAGGACAACTATCACATAGAAGAAGGAAGAAAGCAACCACTTAGAACATAGATAACAACATAAAAAGCCAGCAAAAAAAGACCCAGCCTCAAGCACATGCCCCAGCTTACCAGTGATGCTGATAATTCAACTGCATTCCTTTCTTCAAAAAAGCCAGTTTGCTTTTATCAGCACTATTTCCTGGGTCATACGACCTTGTACAAACCTTCTTGCATGTTTCTTGCTTTTTAAAAGTGAACTGTTAAAAAAAGCACACAAAAAGTCATTTCAGTTTTGCTTCAAAAGTCTTTGAGCCTTTTTTCATGTGAAGTTGACTTTTTTGGAGATACTTCTTTCTTCCTATAAAAGTTTCTAGAGACAGAATTTCCCATACAACAGCTTTTACTTAAATGTCAAGATTTAAGTATATGCAGCACCAGTAATGCCCTTTCACATTGCTAAAAATCTCTTTGATAGACCAGATAAACTACCTCCAGACAAACCCTGAGGATTGAAATTTGAAAATTAATAGAAAAGGTATTGCTTTTTTCTTTCACCAGTTTCTTTTGGTAATTTCATCATCTGCTAAATCAGACTTTTAACTACACACTTTCTGAATGTTCCATGTAAATTTTAACTGCTTTTCCCCGTAATGGCTACATTATTAGACCAGGCTGCCAACAAGTTGCACAGCATGCTTCAAGTGCAGGCACCACCTAACACAAACATGCTCATATTTGCATATCAAACTTCCATTCTAACCCAGTTAGGATTTAGCGAGCTAACATATTTAAAACATGATTGAAAATTCTAGCATTATCAAGGCCTAAGTGCTAACCAGTATCAGCATTTTCCAGCCACTGTAGTGTGCAGCCACTTCAAACAAGTAATTGTCAAAATAATCTACCCAGTGGGTACCCAGCCCAAACGAGCATCATGCCACGCATTTAAAAGCTTCTTGTGGCCAGCAGTCATAAAACTTAAAATCACATTAACTCAGAGAGTCAAAGAGAAACAGACTTCTAGGAGTAGTTCACACAGGGAGGAGCTATCACCTCCTTAACAGTCCTATGAAAAGATGTGACTGAGCAGTAGACAGAATCAAACTCTGCTGCCTCTCTTTCTCACAGGGATTTGGATTATCTGGCACCCTCACACACAAACATAGCCCAGTTTTCAGTTTCACCAGCAAATCCCAGCCTGGAAGCTTTCAAGCATTAAGAGCCAGTGTTTGACCATATCTCCTGTAAATAATTTTCCTGCCAACAATTTTCCCAAGTTGACTGGAGAGAATGTTTAGAGATGCTACATTGGGTCAGCACTAACGCAGAGCATGACAGACAAATACCACACACCTAACCTACAAAATACTTCCATACATTCATTTTACAGAAGATTTCAAGTGATATGCATCAATAACTAAAAACTTGGTTTCAGACAACAGATGTCAAGTCTGTCCAAGCAGGGGAAAGCTGGAAGTGAGCTCCATTTTGGAAATAGCCCAATAGCACAACCAAGTATATGAAACAGCACCACTTTACAGCCTCTGATATTACATTTAAAAAACTAATAATTTCAGATCACCTAATACACTCTACACCCAGCTGTTAAAGAACTGCTTAAGATATAGTTTCTGGACTTATCTACCAGAGGAACAGGAAAGAAGAGTGATTACTTGCTCAGCTTCCTAACTTTTATCAGCCACCCTAAGATGCCTCTGGGGTGGGGGCAGGAGGGGTTTTGTTTTTATTGCACAAACATTATAAAGCTTACATTAAAATACAAACAATCACACAATCATCAAATTTTCAGCTATGTCTATGGATTACAGCCATCACTATGACACCTATTGAATTTAAACAGGATCAACTTCAAGGGATGAAATAACCTTATATGGAGATGATGCTATTCTCTCCCCAAACAGCACTTGTCCAAGATTTTCTGATGGTCTTTTCTCTTCTGTATCCTGACAGAAGTCAAAACTGCAAAAAAGTGGAAAAGGTTCCCCTTAATTTTTAATTGACATACAACTGTAAATATCAGCCTAAAACAATTTCTTAAGTAATGTCCTCAAGATGGCAGTTTTCATTATTCTTTCGGTGGGTCAGCCACTGTTAGCAAAAATTTGAGCACTCTGCAAAGAAATTTGGCATCTATTATATAGGAATATTTCTATTTTGATATCAATTTCAACCAAGGCATATTACAGCATCTTTAACAAAATGCATGATGCTTAGTTCAAACAGAATGTTTCCTATTAGGAAAAGATGACTGCTACCGACTGCCCATTTCTCTTGCAAAACAGTTTCAGAAAAATAACTACATGCCTTCCTTAAAGGAGTCTTTACAGATAGTATTTAAGGTGAAACATGTTCCAAAGCAGGGAAGCGTTTTTAATATTAATGTGCCACACTGCCAAAAGCAATTCACCAATTCTTTCCAAATACAACTACTGAAACAGCTGAGACAGAGAATGCAAACATTCTGGATTTCTGCCATTCAAACACCGGTAGCAGTGGAAAAAAAAATCACTTATCTTTGGTGAATCATTTATTTTCCTTGATAAGTTGTCCTAAATCAATTTGCTTCCATAAAATTTAATACAAGAGAGAGACTGTGAGCTTTTCAAAGCTAGTCTCTACTCTTGCCACTACTCTTGCACTGTCTACACCACCAGCAAGCCTGTGCAGCTTGCTGCACCTACAGCTTTTCTGTATGCCCAACAGCAAGGCTGCAAATCATACTGTGTATCATTGCTTAGCAGGCCTACAAATATCTGCAAAAGCAGGTAATAGTTTTTCACAGACTAGAATCAACATTTAAACCAAAAAAACAATAACTACATACAGAGCTTTAGTGGAAAAAGGAAAAATAACAATAACTCTTCTAACTTCTTTTAGTTGCCAGAAACAAGGAACACAGAGCTCCTGTCTTCCCAGACTTGACCAACAGGAAGAACTTTCAAACTTATCAAACAGTCAACATTAAATATAGCAGTCAGCTCAAAAAAAAAAAGCACCCATTAGAAAGGCAGCAGCTTTGTCTGTAAGAGTGACAGAGGGCGTGCAGGAGGCACAGGTGTGGCCTCTTGGATTCCATTCCTGCCGCTGGATTTACTCTTCCACCCCCACATCCAAAACAACTGCTCCAAAGACACACGTGTTGTGTCGGGGGTGTATCTCTGTGCCGGGAACAGAAACCGGGCTCTGCAAACGCGCTGGGAGTGTTGCAATGTACTTACGCATCGTACTCGTAGGGCAGAACCGACTCCACCGAGTCCAGCCTGTTCACGAACAGCTCGATCAGAGACTGCAACAGGGAAGGGCAGGGCGAGAAGTGTGAAAATGCAGACCCGCAGAGCCGGCCTGGGGCCGGCACGGAGCGCACCGCCGGCCGGCAGAGCCGCTCCCGGCGTCGGAGCCACCCCAGCCCCGGGACAGGCCGCGGCGCCGGGCCACGCCGGAGCCGCCC
>VZRW01008389.1:151698-174238 GCA_013398125.1 Aegotheles bennettii
CTGCTGCTGCGGGATTCCCGCCGGCGGCGTGCGGGCAGCGCAGGGCCAGAGGCGCCAGGCGGCTCGCCAGGCACTTGGAGGTTTGGCTTTGGGTTTGGCCTTTTCTTTCCCTCTTTGTCCTCTCTCCCCTTGCCTGGCCTGAGCGCACAGAGCTGCAGCGGTGCTCTGGGATCCCCTCAGGCTGACTGACACGTTGTACAGGCCTGGACCTTGGTGTAGTGTCGATGTACTTAAAATAACATAAAGAATAAGCTTAATTTGGAATACTGGCCCAAGCTGACTTGAAAGTTAATATTTTAGTGTTATTTTGACATACTAAGTAAATTTCTTGAGCCATCTATGGCAGGATTTGGAGGGAGGGAATGCTACAATTGCCATCGAGGGCAAAAATACAAAATACAGTAACCCTGAGAGGCTTTCCACATTCACCAATAGTGCTTGATCTTCAAGGTTCTCATCAGAGCTCTGCTGCACTTTACAAAGTTACCAATGCATTTGAAATACATTATGAAGTAAATGTGTAGAAGTAACTTCTAGTTGCTTCAGTCTAAAAATTTTAAACTTTTTTAGTGTCCTTTAACCTACATTTTGCTCAATAATACCTTGCTGTGGCTTTGAGATAAGTCATTTATATTCTGTGAGATGGTATGGAAATCTCTGTTGCATTGTGATTTTGTCAGTAACAACCCTATACTTTTAACAGGTCATTTGCAGAGTCAAAATGGTTGAAGCAGATCGTCCTGGGAAACTGTTCATTGGAGGCCTGAACACAGAGACTAATGAAAAAGCCCTCGAGGCTGTATTCGGCAAATATGGACGCATTGTGGAAGGTAAGAAGAAAAACCTTGCTGTTTTAAGCTGCTAAAAGATAAAACACAACAACATAGCTGTGATGACTTCTTTAGCATTGATCATCTGAAGTGATGGTGCTTTCATGTCCTCTAAGAAGTTCTGAGCTTGAAAGGGTAAATAAAGGTTGAGTGTTGCTGCCTTATTACGGGAAAGAGTAATGTGGCTTTATTTCTGCAGTCCTTTTGATGAAAGATCGTGAAACCAACAAGTCGAGAGGATTTGCGTTTGTCACGTTTGAGAGTCCAGCAGATGCAAAAGATGCTGCCAGAGATATGAACGGAAAGGTAGGAATTAAGATGAATTACATGTTCCTGTTGTTACTGATCACCAATATTGATCTTTGGGAATAATTAACTAGTAGTAAGAGTTGTGAAGACAGTGGGTTAGAAGATCCTGAATACAAGTCATAATTTCTAACTTGCTGAAATGTTTTTATGTCCATGGAGTTGGAACCACTTTTTGCTGATTCTGGATTTGACAGTAGAAGGTGGAGCCTGGCTGTCAGTCAGTTATAATCTGTTTTTTTCTAATTTTCTTCAAAATTAGTGATGGAGAGTTTTCTAGTAGTTAGTCTTCATTCTTACATGTCTCCTGTAATGTTTTTCTCTTTTCATACTTGAATGCAGTACTGTGTAAATTGCACTTCAGGGAAGTGACTTAACCTGGAAACTGTTTTCCCTTAATGTGAGTTCAATGTGACTTCCCTACTTGCTGGAGCATTGATGGTGTTGATGCTCTATCTGGTAATCGTTAGATACCCTCATACACTTGTGAGTTGTCATCAATCTCCTTGGCATGTATGAGGAGCCACTTGCCAGTTAATGTGAAGTAGCTTTGTAGTTAGCCAGCAAGTGAATTTGCTTGTTTACGCCCTATAATGCAAACAATGTGGCTTTAAGAGGAAGTAAAAATTGAATGTGTATGTAATGTATTTAAAAAATAACTAAGAATTTGAAGCAAAAGTTCAGAGATAAATACCAGGATAGTTCATCAAAGATGGTAGGCCCATAGCGGTGAGTATCTGTCCCAGTTTGTGTTTGAAAAGCTAGATGCTGGTTTGCAACTTGAGGTCAACAGTTGCTTATCTTCATGGAGATGCTATCTCCTTAGGGAATTTCAGAGTCTGGTCTTTAATGCATAACCTGAAGGGTTGTGTTAAGGTCATGCTGCGTTGGTCTTTCTCTAAGCAGTGTGTCTGAGATGCCATTCGTATGAAAAAGGCTCTACTGATTCTGGTTAACACTTGGGATTTTGATACAGATTGTCTTGTTTAGTGTAAGATGGTGAAGTGAAAGAAGAATGTCAGTTGTTGCAGTCAGTAAGTAAAGGATAACGAATATTTGTGCTTTGGGATAAGAAAGCTTGTAGTGTTCAAAGTGAACACAAATAGTAAAACTGGATTTGTGTTACAGCAGGCTTGCTGCTGTGTGTGTTTAGTTTCTGGGTACTTCAGGACAATCTCATGACAATTAGTATTGTTCTTTGTAGACTTGCTTCCTTTTTAAACAAGTCAGTAGTTTTCATCAAGGTAGAGTGACAGATCAGATACCCTGTTCTATACCAGCCTAACCATCCTTAAAGGTGCTCCTTGTATTGAATTTATTTCTCCGTTGTATAGTTTGCTACAGTTCTGAAGACTTGTTCACTGCTGTTCTTAAACACTGATTTCCTCTGAGATAGTCATTACACTGAACCCTCACCTAAGGTAACTTCAAGCACCAACTTCAGACTGAAAGGAGTTCAGTCACTAACCCTAAGTGTTTGTGGAGTGCAGCTCTCAAATGAAAATTGCTGTGAAAATAATCACCAACTGTTCTAAATATTAAATGTTGCAGAATGTGTTTGGTCACACTGGAAAACTTCAGGAGAGTAATGCTAGGTATGGTAGCTGAATGAGATTGAATGTTTGTGGCTGGAGTAATGCCTACATGTTTGGAATGCACCGCCTGCATCACTGTCAAGAAATACTAGGAAGTACTGCCTCGAGGTTCATAATTCTTGTGATTTCTGCCCTCAACGCTGCAAATATAAAAATACTTCCATCTGATTTGAAATTTGAACAGCAAAGAGTGTGTGAGAAGGACATCTTTGCTTCAGATTTGATCTAGAATGATCTCTAACGTAAACCTTTAGTTGCTGCTGTGTGTAGGTCCAGTTGCCTACTGGTCTAGCTTGGTTCAACCCTAGATATGAAAGATGCAGACGATGTTCATGATGTTCGCCTTCAGAAATCATTCTGGACAGTGACTACTGCTTGTACCTCAAAAAGGCTCTGCATTCTAGACCTGAGGAGTCATGCTTGAGGCCTGCTGTGAGAAGAGGTCATTGTAATGAATCTGTACATCTGGAAATGATGGCTTGGAGCACTTGTGAGAATTACTGGCACTTAAAAAAGAAGTAGCAGAAGCACTGCGCAGGCAGTAGTGAAGCAGTATGTAAGGAGTTAGTTGACCCGTCTAGCCAAGACGAAGAGTTCTGCATCCGTTGGCAGTGTGTTCCTCATTCTGTCATTCCAAAGGAATTCAGGGTTGCACGCAGTAGAAGAGGCTGACTTAAATTCTGCAAGAGTAAATTTGGATTTGATTTTTCTCCTTCGCAAATGTTCATGAACAACGTATCTAATGTTTTGCTCCTTTCTGGGTGATGAAAAGGAATGGGGTTAATTATATTTCATTCTAAAATGGGACAAGCATAGACAAGTCTAAGCCTGCTTGTTGAAGATTAATGTCATTCCTGCAGAAAGAGGTCAGGAGATAATGGTTTTGGAGTGGGCGTGGAGATATTTCACTTAAATTACTTCCTCTGCAAAATTGGATCAATGTTACTGTGTTTGAGCAACACTGATGAAGTGTTAGAAATACTTTATTGTAGCAAATCATTAGCCTTCCTTAAGAAGAACCTTAATTGTGCGGTAGTCAAGTCTACATCCTGATGTCATGAAATGCACATGCTTACCTGGACACAAGTGCGAATACTCCAAGTCTGTAGTGGTCATTCTGTGCAGCAGCCTCTTGTCATGATCTGCTGGTTTCAAGTCCAGAGTACAACATGGATCATTAAAGAGAGAATGTGACCTTAGAGGAAACATCTGGGACAAGCCAAAGATTTAATTCCAGTGTGGACCTGCCAAGGCAGCTGGACTGTATTATGAGGTTGGAAGCAAATGGTACAATTCAAGTAACAGTCTAAACTGTACTCAGCGCTACAAAAGGCTGTCTTGCTTTAATGAACAGAAGGTGTCTCCAGTTTTTCTGGTGAAGAAGTAATACAATATGTAGAAGCTCAGCCTGATAAGCGATCTTCAGTTCTTGAATACATTTGGTGAAAGGAAACCCACTTGATATGCCATCAAGGAACATGCAGAACTGGTGGAGTCACTGCAGCATCAACAGTAATGTGATCCTTTGGAGAGAAAAGCCCTATGTGGTGTTGGGTTGCAGTTTCATGCAAGTTTCTGTAACAATTTCTTTGGAATACTTGATTTCTGCCCCACTCCCAAAACTTACCAATTTCATTCATCTTTTCTGTTTGAATGTTGAACAGTTTGCAGGACAGTCCTCTAACTCTGGTTAAGGTTCCCTGGCTGACATCACAAAGCTGTATAGGTTGTTCATTCCACATTTTATGATTGCCAGTCTATTGGTCTTAAATGACGCGTATCTTAAATGGCTTTCCTGCTTTTTAGCACCAAGGTGACTTCATGGTGCCTGTATCACACTAAAAATGCTACTTGTAACATTGAGTAAAAGTTATAAGCACCAACTAATGAGTGTTCTTGTTGACAGCTGGTGCTTTGGGCTCATTGAAAAAAAATTTCCATATCCTGAGATGGCTTGTGTGAATTTTACATGTTCAGTGAGATGAGACCTTTTTTCTTTGACCTAAGAACCTATAAAATGAAATTGTCTCCTCTGCTTTAAAATAGGACAAACTTTGACAAGTACCTTCTGGTTGACAAAAAGCTATTCTTGGACCTAATGAGAGGTCTCTTTGGACCTTAGGCAAAGCTTTTTAAGACTGCATAAAACAGCTTAAAAAGAAATCTGTCTTTGGCCTAGATAAGATGCATAACTGCAAGGCAGAAGGAAATAGGAGAAGTGAGAAGGAAAACTGCCTTCTACATAAAAAAGGAAAACTTGGACCTAGCATGCAGGTTTTCAGAACCCGCGCTAGCAGATGGGGATGGTATTTGGTTTCCAGACTTCAAATAAGCTGTCGGGAATCTGCCATGAAATTGAGGACATTGGTCATGATGGCAGAGCTTAAGGCTTCAAGCCCACTGTTCCTGTTTCGAGATGGATGGCTGAGACAGATGAATGATGATGATGACGAAAATATCCTACAAACTGAAAAGTTAGTGATTAGAGGTACTAATGCTTGCACCTGGAATTTTTCAGCATGTAATTCCAAAAGGCTTTTTAAGGAACCTTACATAAGCAAAATATTAATTCAAAGCCAAGACCAATATGATTTTGCTGGTATTTCTTTTTTCTCACAATGGATAAAGTTGGACCTGTGGATATACACATAGGTTTCTCCAACAGTAGCTACAACTACATATGATGACACAATATATGAGCTACTGAAGTGCATGATTTTGGAGAGGGCTAGATTGCACTGGAGAACAAAAACAATTCAGTACCTGAGTAAACCAGTATCACTGGTTTGGAGTAAGACATCATTTGCAGTCATGTTCTTGTTCATTTATTGCAGCAAAGAAGTTCAATGAACAACACTTCTGCTTGTCTAATTCGTTAGTTGTTACAGCAGAGTTAAATATTGGCTGCTAAAAAAGGCAAATAGACAGTGTTTGCCAGGATAGATGCACAGTAACCAAACTTGAGTAGAGCTTGTGACCTTGGCTCTGCTATAATTGCTGAATCTGTGGAGTCTGAAAGATAGTCCAGAAGTTTGACTAACTGGGTTGAGTTACTCAAAATGTCTTATTACCTACTCATGTTTGAGGTATAATAGTTGGCTGCAGAGTTCCTGTTAATGCAGGCTTATATTCCAGAAAAATCTTCACTTTTTTTTTTCCCACAAAAAAACCCCACACCACAAAACACCTCCACTCTGGAAAAGCAAGAAATAGAGTAAATTGTGACAGTCACCTTTTCTGAAAACCCAACTTGAAACAGTAGAAAAGAGGGGTGAATTATCATACCCAGTCTGCTTTGTAGATGCTGAAATTACTTCTAAATACTTCAGTGATCACCGTTGTTATCAGGACATCAAGAAAATGTACTAAACGGCCTCCCCATTGCCAGAAACCCCAACTGAAGCTAAGATACCTTCAGCTTAATCCTGTATCTACTGGTGCAGTCCTATTTCGGTACAAAAGTCCGTGGCAATTGAAAGTAAATTGGAGATCATAAATCATGTTTCATTTACAGAATGAATGACATGGGGCTGCCGTAACCATTGGACACTTGTGTTTTCACTGAAAGTCCTTTCTGATGCTGCTCTGTATTTTTTTTCCCATCAATACTACCAAGAATGAAGTACTATAGACATTAGGCCCAACGTGCTGCTGAGTACATGGGGACTAATATTGAAGACTGAAATCAGTTCTAGAGTTGCTCTAACTTTATAAAATGGAAGCCCTGTAATAGCGAAGCAAGAGGGGCTTAATTTAAGAAATACAAACATGAGTGAGCAGTAAGTAAAGCAGCTTCTTCTTTAGTCATTAGATGGGAAAGCAATTAAAGTGGAACAAGCAACCAAGCCATCCTTTGAAAGTGGTGGTAGGCGTGGGCCGCCACCCCCTCCACGAAGCAGAGGTCCTCCCAGGGGCCTTAGAGGTGGAAGAGGCGGAAGTGGCGCGAGAGGACCACCTTCAAGAGGGAGTCACTTGGGTATGTATTTACCTCTCTCATTATATACTTGGACAACATACAAGACAATCCCATTGGAAGATGACAATAATCCTACTGGAAAAAAAAGTCAAAACAGCCAAATAGTGCACTCCTTGTTCTTTATTAAAATGATGAAATATGGTCTCGGCAGTTTAGTCAAATTTTTTGATTAGGCAAGTACACCTTAAGAAAAAGCTTTCAAATATGAAGATTCCCTTCTACAACTAACACTCCACTTGACTTTTGGCTATGAAAGAAAAGCAAAACTCCTACCCTGCACCTGAGAAAGGAAGCTTTCTGGTATTCACGTTGAAAAAACAATTCTCTTCCACCAGGGAAAGGGAGCTGCCTTTCATTCTTACTAGCAAGAGGGCTAAACTTACTAAATTCTAGGACTGATCCTTCCAGATGGTAGTGGGGGTTACGGAAGCTAAGCCTGCCTTGTTATAACTAGCATGTTGAGTTGAAGTTTTCTGAAGTGGAAGGATAGTACATTACTTGATACTGGATATTCTTTAAGATCTAGCTATTTACTCAGAGACTTTTCAGTATCAAAACAAAACTGTCACTTAAAAAGCAAGCAGCACCTTTGGTAAAACAGTAAAAGCTGTAATGCAGGAAAAAATCCTGGAAATAGTGAAAACTGCTGTCTTGAAGAGTCTGTGTAGTAGGTTCTACAGACTCTGTAGTGCCTCTGTTCCCTCTCTGTAGGATCTTCTCTAGTACATCTTCCCAGGTGGCTCTTGTCTTCTGAGAACAGTAACTTGTTGAGCATTTAAGCTGTGACAGATATCAGCTGTCTTTCTCCCTTGTGTCACGCTGTGGGTTTTGCATAAGTTTTAAAAGACAGTTCTTGACAGGAATTTAGGCTGTGGGAAAGTTAACTTGGTGGACTCTCAATTCTGCCAGTAGCATGTAGTAGTGACCAAAACAGAAGAAAAGGCTTTGAGGTCTAATTTTAGAGGTTTATTGTTGATCACATAGTGGTAATAACAGTGCCTAGGTTATTGTAGTTCAGGCTTTAGGGGCATACAGGTGAGAATCGCAGAAATAACAACGTTGGTTTGTGGCTTATCCTCCTAGGGTCTTCTCGAGGGCCACTTCCCATGAAGAGAGGTCCACCTCCACGAAGTGGAGGCCCTCCACCTAAAAGATCCGCACCTTCAGGACCAGTGCGTAGCAGTAGTATGGGAGGTAGAGGTAAGGACTTCCTGAACTATTTTGTGTGAAATATTTAGTGTGTTGTCTTTCTAATGTATCAGTTCTCTTAATGCCAATATAATTTTGGAGTTGTTTGGAATAATTTGTGTGATTTGAGTACATTCCTTCTAGTGCTGTACAAGCAGAGATGTGAAGTATTATGAATGTAGGCTACAGAGGTGCTAGTGTTGCTATAAACAGTCTGCTAATACTTGCCTTGAGGAGTCTTGTGTGGCTAAATGCTAATTCAGTTAAATTTGGATTGTTTCTCTTAAGCTCCTGTATCACGTGGGAGAGACAGTTATGGTGGTCCTCCACGGAGAGAACCAATGCCATCACGAAGAGATGTCTACATGTCTCCAAGAGATGATGGCTATAGCACTAAAGACGGGTAAATTATTTTACTAATTTGGCCTTTTTTGGCTTTTTTGGGGGGAGGTTTTTCGTTTGTTCAGAGAAGGATTTTGATTTCTTGGCTTTTGAGGTGTGACATAACGAAGATCTCAATTCCTGTTCTTTGTAGTTACTCAAGCAGAGATTATCCCAGTTCCAGAGACACACGGGACTATGCGCCACCTCCACGAGACTACGCGTACCGTGACTATGGTCATTCCAGCTCACGTGATGAGTACCCCTCCAGGGGATACAGGTACCTACTGTTGGATTTTGCTCCTTGTCATCGTGTTCTTGCTCTGGTTCCACTGATTTGTACTAAGTCTTAGTAGTCTTTCCTCCTATAGTGATCGTGACGGATACGGTGGTGGGCGTGACAGAGACTACTCAGATCACCCAAGTGGAGGCTCCTACAGAGATTCATATGAGAGTTACGGTAAGAAGCCATTTTGAGGATCATGTAGTAATTCAAACAGATCTCATAAAACATGACTGGCTTTAGGTTGCTTGCTTTTTAGGGGGAAGTGGCACACTTTTTTCCCCCCTTTACAGTGAAGGTGCAGTTGTTGGTTATCATTTGATCAACTTGTTAAATAGCTATAAGCTAAAGAAGCAAAGTCTACAGTTCAGAATTGCAACTATCTCTGGAAAATATGGCTGAGTTTCTTCTCTAAAATAACAAGCTGTTCTGGAATACCCAGTAAAGAGCCTGCCTGAATAAACACCGTCTTCATCCCTTCAGAGTCTTTAAATCCACTCACTGCCTGATACGCAGTCCCTACTTTTAGATACCATTAACATGGCAGATTATATTAAGAACATCTCCATACATACAAAAGAATAGCAGTAAACATTTAATACAGCAATTCTGTAAATTCAGATTGAAATTGTTATATATAACTTAATGGTGTTGCCATATTACCTGACCATTGACCCTGCAGGTAACTCACGTAGTGCTCCACCTGCACGAGGGCCCCCTCCATCTTATGGTGGAAGCAGTCGATATGATGATTACGGCAGCACACGAGATGGATATGGAAGCCGAGAAAGTTACTCAAGCAGCAGAAGTGATGTCTACTCAAGTGGCCGTGATCGTGTTGGAAGACAAGACAGGGGTCTTCCCCCATCCATGGAAAGGGGCTATCCACCTCCTCGTGATTCTTACAGTAGTTCAAGCCGCGGGGCACCCAGAGGTGGTGGCCGTGGCGGAAGCAGATCCGATAGAGGTGGAGGCAGAAGCAGATACTAAAAACACTCTTAAACTTTTGGACCAAGACAGATTACTTCTCAAAAAAAAAAATGAAAAGTGGAAGTTGTTATATCTTTACTACCAGAGGACTACTAAAAAGAAAAGTTGTTTTTACCTTTTTTTATTGTTGCCTGTTAAGTTTTCCCCTCCGTGACTATGCTTTTGTGAGGAAAAGTTAAACCAATGTTTAATTTCATTTCAGAATTGTTAACATTTCTTTCAAAAAGCAGATGTTAAATGTATAAAACTTGAGCTGTGTACTAGTGTTGTAATTTTCAAAGTAAAGTTTCCCTGAAATGCCACACTTCCCATCTGATTTTCCTCATGAATGGAACAAGCAGTTCTTAAGATCCTCCACAACATCCAGCCATCTAACATGGAGATGGATTGTTCTACAGGTTCAGCATCTCATTCTTAAACAAAGTAATGCTTGTGATTTGGAGGGTGGTGGGGATATTCCACACAAAGTTCAGTTTTGCCTAGAATTTGAAGTCAGTCAGTGTTCTCAGTACAAAAATGCCATCAGATCTTTGTGTAAAGAAAAATAGAGGATATGCACTTAACCTGAAAAAACAAGTGGATAATACTATTTTCTGCCTTCCTACTGTTTCATGGGGAGTTTGAAAAGATCTCCCATCCAAATAAATCATGTTACATGTAAGTCAGCTACAGAATACTGTAAAAATAAAAGAAAAATTGACCAATTCCATCAAAGAAGCTGCAAAACGATGCTTACTCATACTGTTTCAAATTTTTGCAACTCTGTAGTGTTTCACTTTTAAAGGAACATCTTTGATTCCAAAGGAGAAAATAAGATAAGCAAAGAAGTCTTTCTCTCCAACTTCTCAAAGGCTTATGGCTTCATAAAAACAAGTGAATCTTTCAGCATTCCACAGCTGATTTAAAGCATCAAATGCCTGTGAAACAGCAAAGATGGTAAGCAAAGCAAACTAGTTTTTCAGTCTAAGTCAAAATTGAACGAAGTTACCTTCCTCTAGTACAGTAAGACAAGCTGCACGTTATGGCAATGGAAGTGCTGTCTAGATTAAAACAAATAAAAAGAAAAAAAACTTCAATGCATTAGAAGTTCTCCAAATTCAACACTTCTTCTTGGATAAAAGCATTTATGGCACCAATTTTGAAACTAAAGACATAATGCAGCTCACTGTAGACAGAATATTGCCAAGTAGGGTTGGGAGGGGGTGTTTTGTGCCCAGCATCTCACTGAAGATGCTTAGAGAGGCTGCATATACTATATTAAGCAAAATTAAAACATTGTGAAATCAGGAATTGGTAGAGATTGACAAATATCAGCTCGGCTATTGGGAATTTGAAGCAAACCATTGCAAACTTGACGTTTAGTTGGATGCCTGACTGTTTAGTTTGATACTGCATTACAGGGATACCTAGTGCACGTGGCAGAACCTGTAGCAAGTTGTTACACTCGGGTAAAGCCATGAAGTTCAAAAGATGCTGTTGAATATAATAGACGTGAAGACCTCCAACTAAAAAAAAAGCACCCGAAAGCTTTGTACTACCGTTTAGTCCTCAGTAAATTTTGTCGTTCAACTTATGGATTTAACATGGCAGTGCACCATTGAAAAGGAATGAGAATCCATAAGCCATGCAACCTGTCACTTAAGCCATTCCAGTCCATTCCAAGCCAGTGACTCTTCCACCACTTAAAAGAGAAGTAGTAAAACTTGCAACAGAATAATCTGCAAACCCAAACTCATGACTTTTTTTGAAATGGGGGGAAGCAATATAGGATGGTTTGTAAAATGTACTTTTCTCAATTTGTTGTATCTTCTCTTGATTGCAGGAGGATAACTTCTACGAGATGCTACTGAAGTAATGCTGGGTCATCTGTGCTGATGATGAGGACGAGTGGTGCCTGTACCACACTTAAGGTATTATACTAGTGTAATAGCTGGAAGGAAGATTCTGGTGGTTTTCAAAAGACTGTACGTGCAAGAACATACTTTGCTGTTAGTTTCAAGTACTGCTTTTGAGAACCAACTTGGAAATGATGAAAAGAAAAAGCTGTAGTTGGTGTAGTGTTCATCTGACACGTGGTCACTGATTTCAGTGAAGTTCCTTTTTGTGTGAAGGATAAGTTCTGTTGCATAATGTGTGAGATTTGTAATCTCATTCGATTCACAGTTTGTTCTTTTTAAAGAGTTTCAGTAACAGTAACTAAATATCTGTGCACTGCTTTTGTCAGAATATGCCAGAGTATTTTGAAAATATTGCTGATAAATTGCTACTATTACCTTGATTAAGAAGAAAAACTACACTTGTATTTCAGGGTACGGGATTGTGTATCAGTTCAAATACAGAAGCAGCATGGGTATATTCTGTTCCGAGTCAAAGGAAGCAGATAGTTAGATAAAATAAAAGCTGCTGCCTGACTCAACTTTTTATTTTTCTGTCATAGATGAAATTTCAACCAACAAAGAAAAGTGTTAACTTGCTTTATCTTCATGGTCCTCTTAAGCGTGGCTGTTTAAATACTTAAATCACAAATCTTACTGGAAAGGGCATGGTTTGAACTGTAGATGTCTTTTAAAAGTTAAAAAACCTAACCTTTTTTCATTCAAGAAGTGGTTGACATATGGTGCCAGAATGGATTAGGGAAATACGTCTAAAAGTAAGCTCTTCTCCCCTGCTCCCCCCCAACCTGCAAAAAATCAGGAGTCAGTTTCTAAATTTACAGTTTGGGGCTGATCCAAATCATGGAACATGAAGAGATGGAATATCCATCTTAAATAGGCAGCATCTTAGGTGACTTTAAAAGGTTTTGCAAAATCATACATGTTGTGTCCAAGTGTTTTCAGCTTTTTTATAGGTAGGTGCTACGTTAGCTTCAATTCTCTCTACTAGCTGGGAAGCTGAAGGTTAATTACTCAGCAAGTGAAAAAGGTTCTCTCTTTTGGAAAAATGAAATGCTTTTTTCTCAATTCACCAGATGTGTTTTGTCACTTACTGGTAGTAGCAGGCCATCTTGTAATTAATATTAAGGATAAAAGCATACTTTCTCAGCCTACTCTGCAGCTTATAAACATTTCCAAAATCGTAATTTAATTTATAGCACATCGTTAGTTACAGGTGTTGTAAGAGTGTGTCAAACAGTTCATTGCAGTACCTTTAAGTTACCATGCTGAGATGGTCAAGAGCTAGTGGAGTTTTGTGGTAGGCAAGACTTGGAGTGGGATATGCACGGGATTTAGAGGCTTTACTTAGTACTTGCCCTGGGGACAGTGTTATGTTAATACAAGTAGTCCTCGGATCGTTTTGGTTATTGTATTTAGCTACTGATGTGTTTTCTGTTGGGACAAACTGAATACAATCTAAATGTATGTATTGTCTGTATAATACAAACAGTCAAAGATGATCCAGCTTTTTTGTCTCTCTTGGTTTCCGAGAGTATACTAACTTGGATTTCCTCTTTTTTCAGTTTTGGTAACTACAAGAAGGCAGTGCACCAGTGGACATGCGTTGGAAAACCGAAGGACAACAAAATGCAACTGATAAAGCTTGGCTTTTTGTTGTAGAGGGTTGTGTTGTCATTCAGGAATTACCTTTGAAAGTAGCACTACTAATCTCTTGGATATAAAAAAAATGCTCAGGTGGAAGTCATTTGCTGTCTGCCATAGTGAACATACTCCAAGAGTCAAGAGTGAGCCCTTTTTTTGGTCTGTATACATGAATCAGTAGATTCTGCAACTCTGGGGTTGTCCTTTGCCATAGGTGCTTTCAGTTTATGCTGAAAAAAATACAAGTTACATAAAAGTGAGTTTTCAGAGGACGAAATTGTTACGAATTCTTAAAAGAAACCATGAAAAGTTTTACTGTATTGTCACATTAGCAGTTTTATAATTGTCCAGACCATCTGGATCAGAGGAAATCAGTGTTGATGTACTGAGACAGTGATAAATTCCCAGAATAATTAGTGTTCTCGTTTGTACTGGCTTCTTGGAAAACTCAAGACAGCTCTGCATCTGTTGCAAAAAGATGTTTTCTTCAAAACTTTGCCTTGGTTTTGATGCATTTTTATCTTACATATTTGTTGGTATGCTGGTGTATGAGAGGAATCGGGCACCAGTATTTCATGTAGAAAACTGACTTCAAATTGAAGTACTTAAACAGGCATTGCTAATAAAGTTTATATTGACTTCTGGGGTAGACATAAACTGATCTCGTTTAAACAGCACTCAGTTTATAGTGAATAGCTAAAGAAGAAAGAGTGCATACTTTGTTTAGGGATTTAAAACTACTTTTGGGTTTTGGGCTAAGAATGTAACTTCAAACTTCAGTTACAGACTGGATTCTAGGAGTAAGTCAGCCTGTATAGCACATGGGTAGAATTGCAGTATTTCCCGGGCCTAATAAATTTACTGTTAAATAAAAGCATTAGGAGTTTTGGTTTTTTCTTTAATTAAATTACCTATTACTCAGCAACACTTGCATGGTGGGAAAGATTACTTGACTTGCGTATTAGTTGGGGTTTATTGTTACAGAGTGGTCTCTGCCAGTTTATTTTCTGCGAGAAAGAAGAATCCACTGTAATACTAAGAGTCCCTTTTTCAGCAGTAGGCTGTAGTCTGAGTACTGCTGTTCAGACTAAAACAGGTTATCCTAGCTAAAATTGAATGCCAACATATCAAGCTATCATGTGAAAAAAGATTGATATCTGCCTAAAATGCTAAGTAGCAAGAAGGTACCATCAGTGTAAATTAACTCACGTGCTGACTCAAACTTCATCACTGAAAGTCACTATTTTAAATGTAAGGCATCAGTAGATACTGCAGCAGCAGAATACTCCAGCATTATTCTTTATACTGGATGTTTTCCTGCTATGCTGAAAAAATTAGCAGGTTATGTAAAAGTGAGTGACTTTGAGGAGAATCACTCTGCAATGTGTTCTAAACATCTGAATGCTATTGCTCCTGCTACCAAGCTGTTACTGGTGTATGTGCCACCAGAGTCCTTTGATAATTCGATACAGTCACTCCCCCTACCCCCTTTATTTCATCACTGGTGTAAGTCTGGCTGCAAATAACCAGTCTTGGTCTTTTTCCAAAGACCAGACAAGAAACAGTTCCTTGTTTGGTGGCTATAACTTCATACCCCGGGTTTGCCACAAAAATAGTGTAGGTGTGTGTGAACAAGTTGGAATGTTTTTAGGTGGGTCCTTTCTGAAAGAGACAAGGTTAGCCTTGAGGTGGCTAACTAGAAATGCCTTAAATTTTGGGCTTTCTGAATATGCATGTCTCCAGGACAGTCTTTCAAGCTGTTGCTAAGTGTTCAGGATGGGGGAAGTGTCTCCATTTAATTGTAGTTCCAACCAGTAACATCTGGTTGGGTGCAACAGCTGTTTGTGAAATCATCATGAAAATAAACCTGCCTATAGAGGAAGAAAGGTTTGCTTTAGAGGAAGGAGCGGGTGAAGCACTCTTCCGTGTTCAGGTTTGTAACATTTGAGCTACAGGTGTGTAGTTTTTCCCCGTGTTGAAATACTTCTCTTGCTCTTTACATCAGAAACTGGTATGTTCTGATAGAGTGACTGAGGTGGATGTCTTCAGTACAGAAATGGTTGTGCCCAGTAGATGAAGGAGCATTGCCAGTTGTCTTGCCTACCACAGGCTGGGAGAAGGAAAAGCAAGCCACAAAAGCGGAGACTGCAGGTACTCAACTCTACGAAATAGTAGTGCTCATGAGAACTGGAGAAAGAAAAAACCCAAAACATTAAAAGTTCTTGTAATTAGTCATAAATCTGAAATGTTTTGCACACACAGGGATAGTTGTAGGTACATTTCACCATATGGCAGTGAGTTCTGTGATGTAGCTCCAGCCAGCTTTATCAATCACGCTGGCTACAGCTCTGTGTTACTGGTACTTCCACATGATGGAGAACTGGAACTCGCCCCCACGTCCTCGTGAAGGTCCAAAGTCTGTCTAGCTCTCACAGGGCAATTCCCATTTCTTAATGGTGGCTATTAAAAATTATTCTAACATAGATCCCAGTACCAGCCATAAGACCTGGAAAGTGGAAACAAAACCATGTGTGCGTATTGCATGTAATTTATCCTTTTGCTGTTCTGTTTCTCCCTACCCTTTAAATTACTAGCCCAAGTGGTTTGAGAGCACTGATGTCTCGAAAACAGTTGCTGAAAACAGTCCAGGAGCTAGGAATTGGCTCAGAATATTGTTCCTGAGAAATTCTGGTCTCTAGGGTAATGTGTTCCTATTTTGATGCTTCAGTCCATGATGCTCCAGTTAACTTCTTTGGCATCGCGCACTGAGAAAATGCTTTTGTTTTCCATCTGTTCTGGTGAAAGGACAATTGGAAAGGATGAGAAAATTGCAAGATACTGGACTTTCCTAAATAATTGCGACTACTGATGATTGTTAATAATGTCCCAGAGCAGGGTGAAAAACTGATACTAGTGCATCTTCGTGCAATAAGGATCCTGAAGAGCTGATGGAAAGGGACATTTTAATAGGATGTGTAAAGTAGTTGAAAAATTTTGTTCTTGGCTTTGGATGACAAGTGAAAAGGCAATTTTCATAATTAGGTTTGCCACATAAAATTGAAAAATGTTCAGAGTTAGTGTGATGTTCTTCCCGATCATCTTCAGTGTGATGTCAGTTGTAATCCTGTAAATACCTCATTATTTGCAGTATTAAGGACACATTTACATTTACTTCTTTGGGCAATAGCAAGAAGTTAAGACCGAGTTCACCAGGTGATGGGATGCTAGCTGCTACAGGGAGGAAGTCACTAGGTAAGACCTTTTTTAGTGGAAGAAGTATCCACATAAAAACGTGTAGTTAAAGGTCAGCTTTCACTGTAAGTGCTAGAAACTTTTATTAAAACAGTTTCTTACCTTAGAGTGACGACTTCTGGTTCTTGAGCTTTGGTGAGTTTCTGTGCAGTGCAAAAAAAAAAAGAAAAGTAGTTTCACACTTGAGTTCTGCAAGCAGCAGCAGAGGCAGGAAGATGTAATCACGGATGTGGGTTCCAGCAAGCTGCTGCACAGGAGAAGCGTGCTGGCGGCACAGCTCCGCGCGATGAATCCAGAAGAACAAATTGTAACGTGGCTCATCTCATTAGGAGTTTTAAATTCCCCGAAAAAAATAGTCGATGATCCGGAGGAGTTCCTGAAAACTTCTCTGAAAGATGGAACCGTGCTTTGTAAACTCATCAATCGACTTCTTCCGGGATCTGCAGACAAGGTAACTCTTTCAGATGCATTTTGCTAGCCTGAAACAGAGCACTGCCCAGTAAAATCCTGCCCTGGTCATGCCAAAGTTACAGTTTTCTTTGGTAAGCAAGATGAGCAAGGAGCATCAGAGGTGGAAGCTTTACATGTGGTATCTAATTGAGGGCAAAGTATGACTGTAGCTTTAATTCTTTGATTTTGTCTCTATATCAAGAAAAAAACCCTGAAAGGTCGCAGTCGCAGAGCTGCACGTTTCTTCAGTGGCAGGAGATACTGGGCCTACCAAAGATCTGATTATCTTGAATAGGATATGCAGTTTGTAGGTGTTTATGTAAATATCATTAATTACAACTGTAAATATATTCAGTCTTTCAGAACTCTTACTGTAAAATACTTCGTTAGTCAGGAAATGCACTAGAGAAGCAGATTGGGTTAGGAATAAGTAACAAACCTCGCACCCGTGCCATTTTGGACATCCCAAGGCCATCAGATCCATTGGTGCTGAAGCCATTTAATCCATGCGAGTACCTCTGTTACAGTTTTAGGAGGTATATATTTGACAGTCCAAAAGTGTTACAAGTAACTGCAGGAGAAAAAAAGGGAAGGAGTCAAATGAGAGATGGGAAATGGCAACACAGAATTTTTTTGTTTGTTTAATAAAAAAAACCCAAACCTAAACCCCAGGTTCTCCACCCTGTAAACTAGGAGCCTCTATTTATTATGCAAAAATCAGTTTTGCTAGCTCCCTATCTTTTGCTCATAAGTGATGGTCGGGGGCAGTGTGTTCTTAAAGGTCATCAGTTCCCCACTGTCACTTGGGGCACTGTCATATGTCGACATTCAGAACAAGATGCCGACCATGTCGATGTGTGCATCACTTCCTCCAGTGGCTCGTTCTTCCTGCTTCGACAGCTTGCCTGCCACCCCCACCCGCCCCCTTAAGAAGCTTCCCTAATTCAGTATAAAACACACATGTCAATATTCACGCAGGCCTTCTGAATAGAGGCTATACAGAAGGTAATGCAATGATCTCAGTGGGTTTTCTTTCTTTAGTATTGCCTGGAACCTAAAAATGAAGCTGATTGCATCAGTAATATCCAAGAGTTCTTGAAAGGCTGTGCAGTCCTGAAGGTGGAGGTAAGTCAACTTGGATCCTTTCTTTTGCTATTATAATGTGCTTGTTTGTTCAGCCTTTTGAAAGGAAGCCAGAGGGACAAAATCAGTTGTCATTCCTCATCTTCTGTATTAATAACATAAATTAGAGCATGGGTAATTTAATATTATGCCTGGAGAATCTGGGAGTGGAGTGTGTTGGCTGCGAGCTTAACAGATTCCTTCTTGTCTTTCGAGACGAACCTAAGTGGTCATATAGAGGGGCATGCAGCACTAACAGGAGGTCAGTCTGAACAGAGCTGAGCAGTGTGGACCAGGTTGCAGGTTTTGTTCATTATTGGAGAGAAGGGATTGCAGGTTTTAGCCTTGCTTTGATATGAAGGTGAAATATTCTTAATGCTGTGGTGTTTTTCACCCCCTTGCAACTGTTGTGTGAGATTCTGCCAAATATTAAATTGATCACTACATGCAAAAATAATCCTAATAAAGACAAAAGAAACCTTTTCAGTGGCTATTCCTGATCCTGTCTATATGCTGATTCTTATGCTTAAGCATAGCTCGTGTTTGCAAGATCAGAGTCTGTATGAATCACTTAAGAGTTCAGATAATTTTGCCATCAGTTTTTTTGCTAAGTGCATATGGGTTTAAAATGTAAAGACTTTTGTATCACGCTTCAATTCCTACAGCAGAAAAGAAACCTGTAGCTAAGAGCTGTCACTGTCTCATCTGAAATACGATTGACACTGTGAAAAAAAAAATATTCTGAAGACAAATGCTGCCAGGAGCAGGGACAGCATCCTTGGGCATTGCATAGAATATTCATGCACCACAGTGAGAAAAGTCCAACGCATGGCAGCTCTGCTCCTGTGCTTTTCCTTTGAAAATCTAAACAAGCAGAGTCTTTCTTCTCTTCAGTCCTTTTTAGCTAACCAGCATGAAAATCTGCTCATTCCAGAACTGTTCCACTGGCCTCTTGTTTCACAGTAATGCATTTCTCAGAGCCTGCAGCAACAGCCCGGTTTGAAAAGCAGATATATATAGAATCACTGAAGGCCTATCACATCAGAAATCAGTTGCTGCCAGTCTTCTGGTACTTGACCATGTGATTCCCTCCATTTTTCAGAGAGTTTTTCTATTTAAAAATTCATCATATTGGTTGTGGTGGAAAATATTAAAAAATAGGAATTTAAAACAGCTAAAAGATAAGAAAAGGGAACAGACCTCAACTGTTGTGCTTTAACATCTCCTAGTTTTGAAAGCCAGTTCTGCAATATTGCAGTCACACTCCACTATTTTCAGATACGAGGAACTAGCAGCATTGGGTGTCTAGCTCTGTGTGTTCCTCTGATCCTCCTTCTGCCTTTTATTCCTTGGTTTTAAGTTAAGAAAGGTTTCTGACTTCTTTTTTCTCCTGGTATGTAACCCCCTTAATTGCTGAAATATTCTGACCCTTCAGTAACTTCCCTAGTGCTCATGTGGTTGTTCCTGTCCTGGTTGCTGTGAAAGGAGGCTTCAAAAGCTGAGTAAAAGCTCAGATCCTTCAAGCTCGAGTTTAAATTTTGCAGCAAAATTAAAATGATTTGCTCTTTTTTTTTTTTCCAAAATATTAAGTCCTATTAGAACACCACGTGAAGACAGGAATTTTGCTTCTTCCTGGCTCCTCTCTGTAGCCTCAGGCAGAGGCACGCTCAAGGTAGGACAGCTGAGATGGTGGGCAAGGCATGGCACAAGCCAGAGTGCTTATGCTTCCCTCTGGCTCTTCTCATATTGCCAGCTCCTCTGAGAGCTCTAAAGGCAAAGCCAGAGGAAACATGAAAACCCTCTGCCATCTGTTCCTTCTAAAAGCTGTCCTGTTCGGACTGTCTTGGCAAAGAGACACTGAGAAGCATACCTGTAGGTGGTCCTCCCTCCTGCCTGATGCTTACTTTGCCTTGTGAAGGGCCACTGCCCTTTGGAGGGGGTTTGTTCTGCAGCACATTTACTCTCAAAGCACACTTGGAGCATCAGAACAGGCAGGGAACCTTCTGGTTCCAAAATCTGTCAGCAAGAAAGTTGCAGTGATCTGGTGTTATGTCTAAGGAGATGAGCATAGGATAGAAAATCTGCTCTGCTCCAGTAACCTAGCTTGAGAAAGGAGTAACGTGAGGAAAACTCTTGGCTTAATAGGTTTGAATTCCTTGACTGCCATCCTGCTGCTTACCCAGACTTCGGATTTGACAATAAAACCCCAATGATTCTGTCAAATTCCGCCCTTCTCCAAATGCCAGAGAACTCTTGTTCCTTAGATATGAAGAAGTAGCCTGGGACTGGATCTGAGCCACTTCTCCAGTCTTGAGACTGGCAAGTGGGTGTTAAGGTCAGAGATTCTGTTCCTGTTGCAGATGAGAGCAAAAGAGGATGTTCTGAGGCAGTTTGGAGCTCACAGCTTCTACACTGGATACTGACTTGTGCAAAAGGGCCTCATCCTGGGGAATCTCAAGCATTAAAAGCTTCATTGTGCTTTGCCCAAGCAGCAGCTACCTTCATACTATGCCTTAAATTTGTTGTAGACATTTGTGCAGCTGCCATTTGGAGCTGACTACACCCCTTCACCAAGCATTGCTAGCATGCAGGGATGGTGATGTGTGAGGAAGGTAGGGTTTTCCACCAGCGTTCCCTTGAAACCTGAGTCCCACCTTCCACTGAATGGGTGCTGCTTGCCAGCCACTTCCAGTGGGAGGACATGCGAAGAGGTTACTCCTGCAGAGCTACATACACACACTTCCCTCCCACCCTTCTTCTTTGTTGTCCTGGTAACTCAATCTTAGGAAGTGGAAGAAAGACACAGCAAGGCAATCAACACATTCTCCTGTTGCACAGGAACAGTGAAAGATCTGGATGTAGTGGAAGGGAGGGAGGACACTCGGTGACTTTCCTGCTTTGAGGTGGCTCCGTTAAGTTGCAGCAGCTCTACAGGCTGATGGGGTGAGCTGGTAGGTCCATCTCATTGCAGGGTATATATATATATATATATATATATAACCAAACTCTTGCTTAGCTTCAGCCCAGGACTGAAGCCTGCAAAGATTGGCTGCTTTAAATGTGTTAGTCCTAAAAAAGAAGGCAAGAAGGGGAAACAACACCTTCTAACTAGACAAGTGCCGTAATTAGGTGAAATAATGAGACCATGTCTAAAATTCACCGACTGCTTTTCAGTGCTACAAGTCATAAAAATGTCTATCAGCCCAGCTCTGCTGAGACACAGCACTGAGCAGAGGACATGGGCACCTCTTTGGAGCTTAACTGTCCTTAGGGGATTCTTTGGTGGGTTGGACTGAGGGACATTGCAGATAACCTGGCTGTGCTTCATTTACACTCTGAGCTGTGTATGTGATCCAGGATCTGGTGCAGCTAGTGAGTACTGCTGAGGCAGTGCCAGCAGGGTGCAAGGGAGGGCAGGTGGAAAGCGGAAAGCAAGAGGCTCAGAGCTGGTGGCCAGGTGAACTCTAGTTTAGAAGATACAGGGAAAAGACCATGAGGAAAAGGAAAAATCAGGTAGAAAACTCCTGGCCTAGCTTGTTCTTGAGGGCACAAATGGGAATTGTCTTTGCTTTTGCTGTTGACACCTCTGTGCATATAATAACAGCAGCTCAATAGCTGAGCATCATTTACTGCTGAAAAAGCCTAAGACCTTCATTCAGCAGCAGCATTTTATTGCTAACACAACCACAAGACTTCTGGCAAGGGCCTGAATTTTGTGAACTAAGAACAATATCTGCAAGACAAATCAATAGCTGGATTAAACCTGGCTGTGCAGAACGGTCACGGAGCGTGCAGTGGGTGCTGCCACCGTGGGCAGGATGGAAGCTATTGCTGCAGCTGGAGGTGCTTGCAACTTTCACCAATCTGTTTGTACCTGGACAGAGGTCTTGGGAAGGCCGATGAAAAATCATCACCCTCTTGGCTCCCCATCCATATGCTCCCAAAGCCTGCTCTGCTTTGGCTCCCCTGCTGGTTTCCTACCTGGGTAATGTCAGAAGTGAGAGCTCAACCCAGCACCCACCAGTTCAAGCACTGGGGAGTGGAGATGTCTGAATTCAGAGGGACCCAATGTCCCAGAGGCCTCCAGGTGTGTGGGCTGTCTCTGACACCCCTGTGTCCTTGCATAGCATTGGGACCTACAGCCGGGCTTCACCCTGGATGCCAGCACAGCTCTGTTCCCTTCCCTGCTGTTCCACCGAGGCTCCAGGGATTTTCATGCTCCCCGCAGCGTTCCCGAGCAGATGGGCGCAGGCAGCCGAGGCGCGGTGCTGCCAAGGCAGGGACACGCTGTCCCTGAGACTCTGCCTGGGCTGAACTGTGCCTCATCCGCAGGCTGCCTTCCCTCAGTGGTGCAAACCTGCTGGGATTATTTCAATAGCCTGGATTTTCCTTTCTTTACCTATCCTTTCACCCTCCTTTTTCCTTTCCCTTTCCTTCTCTTTTTTTTCTTTCATTTTGCTTCCCTTCCTTTTCCTTTTTTCTTTCCCCTTCCACTTCTCTTTACTGATTTACTTTTTCCCTTTCCCTTTCCTTTCCCTTTCTTTTTTTTTCATTTTGCTTTACTTCCCTTTCCCTTTCTTTTTTTTCATTTTGCTTCCCTTCCCTTTCCTTTTTTCTTTCCCCTTCCACTT
>VZRW01008389.1:175089-261861 GCA_013398125.1 Aegotheles bennettii
GGGTCTGTCCGGGGGGAGCGGGCGGGGGGCGGCCCGGCTCCAGCCCTCGGGCTCGCATGGAGGGGGAGGGTCGCGGTCGCGCCGAGCTCTGGGCTTTGCACCCAGCCTGAGGTTTGCGGGGTCCGTGTGAGCGTGGGAACAGCCTGTGCGGGTGGAACCGCTCGGGCTGGAACACAGCCCGGCTCCCCCGAACTTTCCCGCAGCTCCCATCGCGGTGCTGGGATTTTGGGTGCTGGTGACTTGCTGGATGCACCTGGGGTTGATTTTTCGTCCTTCCCGAAAATGTGGGTGCTCCTCTGGCCGCTGCCCTGCCAGCACGGCCCCCCCTCACCCCCTCGCTGCCGTCGGAGGGGCTGGCGATGCAGCGCAGGTTCTCCCCCTCCCGGAGCAGCCGGAGCGTTTCACCCCCGGAGCTGCAATCCCTCCTTCCGAAAGCTGAAGAAGGGTTTTAATGGAGATCCTCAGATGACAGCCGTACGTTTAAGCAGGGTTTTACTTATGTCCACCACTTCTACCACAAGCTAAGATGAAAAAGCCTTTCCCCCCCTCTATTTTTCTTCTAGCCTGGCAGCTTGTCTCTTAGTTAGGAATGGAATTACGGATGGATTGTGTTGGAAAAAGTAATTTTTAGCTCATAAATAAGGACTTTCTGTGTGATTAATTTATTCTGGAACAAGCTGCAGAGTATATTTACATTACAGTAGCTGATCCAGAGGAGTTTTCCACACAGCCATGGTTTCACGGTAGCCATTCCAGACAATTTCTCAATGAAGAAAAGTCCTAAAAGTTATTGCTTACTTTCCTGCTAGAATTTTTGGATATCCCTCCCGCCACCATTTTTCTCTGGACTTTGTCAGTCTGGGCTTGCAGCATTGTTCTGTGCATTGAAGGATCAGGGATGTATTTTACTACTTTGGTCTTTAAAAACAAAAGAAGATGCCATTCATTCAAGGCAGGACTTGTTTTTCTGGACTCACTGAGGTGGAAGAGAAAGGCTATGACTGAGAAAATGACACACCAGGGATGCACACGAACATCCCAGCCTCGCTGTTTACTTTCCTCTTCAGCTTGGCAGGAGGCTGAAGGCACGTTGCTGTAATGTTGCATCCTCCAGCAGCTGCCAAGAGGGTCAGTGCACGCCCGGGCTCACTGTCACTGTCTCCCTTTCCATGGAGATGCTGGCGTTGCTGTTAGGGCTGGAGGAGATGCTCAGATAGCACCGGCTGCAACTGCGGGGCAGGAAAACTGGTTCATGCACCCACTGGCAGAGGGGACGGGGTCTGCGTGGTCCAAAGGAGCAAAACTGAGAGAGTGCAGGAGATAGATCAGCTCAGGAGAGGTCTAAGGTAGGTGGGGATGTCCCCGAAATGTGCAGAGCGTAGGTGAGATCAGAGCTACAGAGCTCTGATTTTAGTATTTGTGATGACGCAGGCTGTTCCCCCTCTGAGAGTGGATGGAGTTTCGTCAGGGTAAGGTCTTTCTCCCAGGATTGAGCAGCAGAGTAAATTTTTAAATATATTCTCAACAAAGAGCAGCCTTTGTAGTGCCCATGTCGGACTTTGCTGCTGCGCTGCTGTGTCTGTGGAGAGGAGGAGATGCCGTGGGCATCCAGGGCTGCGGAAGAGGCCATTCCCTTTCCTATGTGAACTGTGCCAAGCGTACCCAGGGAGCTGCATGTGGAGAGCAAGAGAGGGCTGTTCTAAAGGGCACTGCTGCCCTCAAGGTAATGAAGGCTCACGTGCTTACTTTAGCAGGTTATGCTTTTTAGTGCATGGGAAGTATTTGTCCTGGTGTCTGCCAGGAGAGCTTTAAAATCATCTTTTCTGGTCATTGGCTTGGTGGATCTGTGGTCTCCATCTGCAAGACAACATGTGTGTGGGGATTAGCAGATGGTGCCTTCGTGGTACCAACAACAGGGGCTTTTTGTATCATTTACCTTTGCTTCATTCATAGTAGGATTTGTACAGTCTGTGTGAGCTCGAGGGCATTTCTTTGTGTGTTAGAGGGGATGGCAGTGTTTTGGAAACTCAAATTGTCCCTCATTATGCTGGGGTTGATTTCTGAGGGCTGGGTGTGTGAGCTCCAGGTTACCAGTCACAGAAAATAAGCCCTTGTTACCTGTGTCTGTTCTGCTGTTGAGGCTTAGGAACGCAAAATTCTTTAGAGTGGAAATTTTGCACATAAAATAACTGGTTTTGGCTTCCTGTAGAAAAATGTGAATGTGTTATATGTGCCATATTGCCATAGCAGAAGATTCTGTGTGTTTGTTGTTTTCGCTGTGGGAAATGTGTGTGTGTATATACATCTATATGTACAGCCTCAATCTCTTCAGCTTTCCATAACAAAAATAGCAGCAAAATCTTTCCCTCCCTCGAGGCGAGTAATAACCTTCCCCGTGATGTTCAGAGGAGTCCCTTCTCTGCAGACAGCACCAATTCCTTCCTCCCCTGTCCCCAGCGTCGCACTCCAAGTGCTGTCGGGTCCCCCTGCCCTCCTGGTGCCCCAGGGATTCACTGCCTGTGAAGGAAATGGGACTCAGCCCTGAAATAAATTCCCTTCCCCTGCAGAGACACACGGGCTACTGAGTCCTCACTGTCCCCCCCTGTGTGGCCTGCTTGAAATGAGATGTTTTGGGCTCAGCTGACCACATTCCTCTTTCGCAGGTGTTTGATCCACATGACTTGTACACAGGAGAACAGTTCCCCAAGGTCCTGAGTACATTAACAGCTGTAAATAAAGCTACCGAAGGTAGGAAAAAAGGGTTTTATTCTGTGGTCTTACCAAAATCTGTCTCGTATGTGTGCTGGGGTAGGGTGGGTTTGGGTTTTTTTGGTAATTCCTGGTGTGTGATAATGTTTGGAGGCTTGGCAAATTGTGCTGCCAGCACCGGTGCCTGATGCTGGATGGTGGAAATGACATTTCATGCTTCTCCCAGCTCTGGGTTTAGATGTGACATTTCAGAGTTGCTGAGCTCTGCAGAGCTCGATTATCACTTTACAGTAAAGGGACCTCTGCTCAGTTTTGAAACTATTAAGGGATCTTGAAGTAGGTCATCGTAAAGGAGCCTCGGTATAACCGCCACGAGGAGACCCAGAATGAAAATAGGAGATTTTAAATAGTGTGGTTTGAAGCCAAATAGAAAAACAGACCATCTGCATAATAACATCTTCACTGAATGTCAAAACAAATGTCATTGCCAGATGCTCAGTCAATTGTATTGATGTTTCTCTCTCTCCTCTCTCTGGATCCACGGAGCAGGCTCCTGGGTTTGGGAATCAAGCTGGTGGTTTGTCCTGCCTGCCTGGCTGCAGGAGCAGGCGGCCGAAACCAAGCAAATCAGCTCTTGTTGTTTCCTTCCCAAATATGTGGCTGTTCCCTGCGGGCTGCTTGGAGCTGATGCTCAGTCACACGGGCTGGGAAAGGAGGAGTTCGAGGGGGAGGGATGATGGCAGCGTGGTGCTCTGGCTGAGAGGACCAGGGTCTCTCTGCTGGGGGTGAGGAGCAGGTCTGCACTGAGCTGGGAGGAGTTTGCAAGGTGGAAGGTGTTTATGGCCCCTTCCCACACAGTGGATTTGCACAAAGAATCCTGCACACCCACGCCACGAGGAGAGTCTGATTTCCTCATTGCAGTTACCTTTGAGACAATCAAAAGGAGAAAAATTCAAAACCCAAACCTGCAATTTTCTTTTCACGGGAAGGTTTTTCTGCTGGCTCACTGCATTTTGCCTAGATTTGGTTTACAGTGATTTTCTCAGTTGTTTCACTTCTCTTTCAACTGAGTTTTTGCTTTTGGCTTCTCTTCTGCTAGTACAGAAGCTGCTCAGGTGTTCAATGAAAAAGCATCGTTGCTGGGACTGGACCCTCTCCTCCCTTTTTCCTCTTTTCTATTCTGTTCTGATGCAAGGCTTTATAAAATCATACATGTATAAAATCTATACTATATTTATATATTATATAAAGTATTGTATAAATTCTCATGTGCATATTAAATAAGCAGGAACGTATCTATAATAATATATAATAATATAATGTATAATTAAATAGTAGTATATATATGTTTGTACAGATATATCTGGGGAGCATACTATATATGTGCCTATTTTATGTAGCTGGTACTCACATTGGATGCTTCCTATTTGCTGCCTTTTTTGGAAGAATATAAATGTTTATTGTTCATTAACACTTCTGTTTTTCTTATACTGCCTCATGAATGGCAGATTTTTGGTCTGTAAAAATTAGTAGACATATTTAAAATTCTTTATACGTGTGTATAACGCTGCTCTGAAGAAATTCAGGTTCTTGGACTGCCTTTCTGCAGCCAGCACTCAGCTCTGCCACCAGCTCGCTCCCTAGAAGTCCGTGATGGTGATTCAGGCTCAGCACATCCCCTTACAGCCTCTTGCCTCCCCATTAAATCACAGCACCTGGTGACCCCACGTAGGAAGCTCCTGCAGTTCGGTATGATGGGGGATGTAAAATGCAGGTTATTTCATTATGCAGGTGAGGAGTGGCCTTTGTGAATGCTGTCTCTGTGATTGACGTTAGCAGCATTATTCAGAAGGCAGAAAGCAGGAGAAGCTGCCTCTGTGCTTGCCCGTTGCTGGACCAGAGGGGTGTGCTGGGGGTGTGCTGGTGGGGCGACGAGGCTGCAGTGTCATTGTCACAGCAGTGTCATTGTCACAGCAGTCCTGCTGTTTACCACCCCAGCTCGGTTCTTGCAGCTACCCGTATCCCAGCTCACCTGTGCAGTCACCAGGCAAGGCTCAGGATGTGGCTTTGCTGGGGAATAGTTTCTATCACACGTTACCAACAGGGCTGTAGGGAAGCTGGGATCCTCTTGGTTTCACAGCAAACATCTGTTTGAACATATGCTTTCTCTGTTTCAATGGTAAAAAGCGCAATGCCTGCGATATAATTAGCTGCTCAGGCAGAGAGCACCCTTGGGAAAAGTACAGGGTAAAATAAATACATGTCTAAAACATTTGCTTTTTGGTGGCTTGGCTGAGTTCCTGAGAAGCAAGAGCCTGTGTCCTACAAGCTGCCACTGCAGATGGGCCGGTTTGTCCCTCTTGCCAGAGGCCAAGGGCTGAATGGAGCATCAGGACCAGCCTGGGACTGGCTGCTGCAGCTGCTGCTACGGCCAGGGCTCTGGCATGCCTGTGCATCCCAACACCCACAGAGCTGCTGCATCCCGACACACATGTCACAGGCTGAGGCAAGTGGGTGACAGCTAAGGAAACGTCATGGGAATGTGTTTCTCGGCATCCATTTGAAGTCCGAATCCTTGAGCCTTTGTGGATCTTGTGATGCAGATACCCAGAGCATCGCTTGTAGCAGATAAAACTCAGAGTTCAGCACCTGTCCATCAAACAGCAGCAGCACTGAGCTCCATGCTTTTATCTGAAAGAGAGGGCAGGGGAGGAAAAGCAGCTGTGCTGGATCAGACGAGGCTCATCTGCCAAAAATAGTGTAGGAATGTGAGCAGAAAACCCAGCTATTTTAACCATAGTTTAAGCAACATATGGCAGCAGTGTTCCATGCTGGACCAGGCATAAAGTAGGATGCAATATAAATGATACACTTCCCTGCCAAACTGTCAGAGTCAGTTTTACATTTGTTTCTAGGTTGCTGCAGATATTTATAAAAGCTTTGGAAGATTGGGAGGGGCAGGGAGAAGCATAAAATCTCCAGTAACCGAGTCATTTCCGTGGGACTGTGGCTGATGGCTGGAATCAGCGGAGAAGCCTGGGCTGGAGGCTCACACCCTCCCTCTTGAGAAGGAATCAGGGGAAGAACATCTCACGCTGGCAGTCGGCCACCCCTCCTGGCCTGTGAGTGACCGGGAGCAGCCCAAAGCCCTCCTGCTCAAATATCAGGATGCTTCAGAGAGAAAAAAACCCACCCTGTGTTTGCAAAGTGGGTTTTCCATGCAGAGGGGATTTGCTGTTGCTGCAGCACAGGGAGCTAGGGATTCAGTATGTGGTCGTCAGGCAGTTGTGTAACGAGCAGGGCAGGAGAGAAAACTGACTCAGAGACAGCACACGAGGTTTGATGAGAGTGTTGTCCATCACTGCGGCACAGACTGGGCGGACTGGTGCCTGTGTGTGGTGTGGCTGGGGGTTTGTAAGGTGGCAGCGCCTGGGAGGCGCAGTCACAGACCTGGTCCCCATTGTGCAAGGCACTGGAGGAAGACAAAGCCAGTACGTTCTCCAGGAGCTCACAGTTTGTGTTGCTCCAGATCCAATCTAAGGATGAAGTGTTTTCCTATTGAAACAAAAATCCTCTGGGGAGAGCAGAAGCCCAGCTGAGTTCCTGCAACTCCCACCAAACTTCCGCTTCGGAATGGTTTTTCCATGTTGTCATTCAGACTGGAGGAGAATGGGGGCACAGCAGTCTTGTTTTCTTGTGTTTTCTGATTCCTGCGTGTGCTTGGTGGCTCAATCACCCTCTCCTCTCTCAGCATTTTCAAAGAAGAACTCCAGACATTGTCCAGGGGACTTACACTCCCAGCGCAGTGGTGCCTGCAGACTGCTCTTCTCTGCTCTCCTGCTGAGGTCCATGGGTGTGCTGGGTCCACACCGCAGGTGGAAAACAACAGCTCTGGGATACAGGAATGTCCTTACCTCTGAAAGGAAGCTTCAAAGCAAATCTCAAAAGCACTTAATGAAATGATGATGTCTGCTGTTGCTTTATTGGAGCACCATGGCACATAGAAAGGAGGTGGGATTGCTCTCTGTGATGATGCCACTGACTCAATCTCAGCACAGGACAATTGTGACCAGGAGACTTTTTACCCCCTGGCATGTTTTTTGGTATCAATATAGAAACAAATCACTAATGGTGAAAAATAGATGTGTCGGAGCAGCAGCAGCATTTCCAGCATCAGGAAGGTGGTGGCAGAAACGAGACCAGTTTGCAAAGCGAGGAGCTTCGAGCGTGTGAAGGAGGCAACTCCAAGAGCTGCTGAAATGTTCTGAGCCTTTCCATGGGCTGCCAGTCCCCTGGGGGTGACACTCCTGTCCTTCCTTAGCACAGTTTGAATCCCTCTCTCACGTGGCAATGGCAACAGTCCACGAACAGTAATCAAAATTGTGCCTAGCCTCTTTCAGCTGTATAATGAACCCAGAAGGACTTCTCTGAATAGAGAAGCGATTGTGTCCACCAGCTGTTCAGCATTCTTCCCCACTCCGCAGGGCAGCCCACGCTGCAGCTGCAGAGGTGACCTGAGAGCACTCACTTGTGAGCTAAACTTTGAAACACCTTCAGCAGCGCTTGCTCAGATCCCAGAAACGTTCCCAGTTGGGCAGCACTGGACTGACTGTTCCTTTATTTTCCTGCAGTTTTAAGGGGGATTTCAGGAACACACTGCGGTCAGACGTGTGGCTGCAGAGCTGGCATAACCAGAGGGGTGCCTTGGGATGCAGTTCAACTTCTTCCATCATGGAAGGGTTAACCCAGCCCAGCAAAACCATCCTCACTGTTGACTAGGAGTGCCCACACTGGAGATTCAGTGCACTTGCTGTTCTGCTCTGATAGATGCTCCTTCAGCTGTTGTGCCCTGTGCTTGTTTTCTTTACAGGCTTTGCTCTTCGCTGTGCTGCAGAGGGATGGTGGACAGTTGGGTAAAACTCAGATGTTGTTTTTGCTTTACCAGATCAGCCATCAAAAGGGCCATGTCCACATCTATTGTCTCTTAGCTCCACGGCTGGAGGTCCCCACACTGACTCCAACGGCACAGCTTCAAAGTCAGCGAGGGTGTTGAGGAGGCAGTCCAAGCTTGTGGTATCCTTTTATCTAACATCTCACCAAGGGTTTGATGGCTGCGGGGATGGTGGGGTGTGAGTGGTACCTCTGGTTCAAGCACGTCGGAGGGGCTTGTTCTCCCTCAATCTCCATCACGACGTTGCTGGCCTGGCTGGAGAGTCTTGTGGCTTCTCCACAGCATGGTGCTCCTCTCTGTAGAGACATGAGAAGAGCGATTTTTATTTGCTCTTCATTGCACTGTGAAACTAAACTGATGCTTGGGAGGGACCTTGTGGTCCTCTGGCAAGAGTCCTTACACAAGAGCAAGACATTATGGCTGTTACAAAGAGCAGTACTGAAAAAACAGCTGTCACAACAAAGAAGAACAATAGCTTGTCCTAGGGCCTTCTGCTTTTTTGGGCTATTTACTGATGTTTTTCCATGTTTCTTTCCTTAGGAGATGACCGAGAATGGCAGTCATCAGCTGGTGGTAAAGGCCAGGTTCAATTTTAAGCAGACCAATGAGGATGAACTCTCCGTTAACAAAGGAGACATTATTTATGTCACTCGGGTTGAAGAAGGGGGCTGGTGGGAAGGGACCTTGAATGGAAAAACAGGCTGGTTCCCAAGCAACTACGTCAGAGAGATCAAATCCACCGGTAAGCAAATTGCTTTCAAGGGCTGATTGAATGACAGGGGTATAATGCAGGGCAGATCCTTGTGCCTTGGGGAAATTGCTGCTATTTATTAGGGACCGTTGGTGCCCTCAAAGCAGCGGGGCTAATGGAGGGATGAACAGGGCCAGAAGGGTAAAGCTTTCGCATGAGTGGTTTGAGAGCTGCTTTGCCCTCTTCCCCAGCACATCATGCCTTTCTGTTGCTGCCCCAAGCCCCGGCAGCGCGGGAGCAGGGACATCGCTGGAGGACAAGGCTGGAGATGGCTGCGTGGGTCCCCTTTGTCCTGAAGAGCTGCCAGGTCGTTCCAGTGTCTGAGCACAGAATTAGCTTTTTGTTATTGACCTCGGTCAGGCAATGTGTTTGCATTTGATCCTGGCAGTAGTGGGTGCTCAATACCATCAACAAAAGGAGGAGGAGAGGAGATCAACAAAAACCATATGGGCACAGGGAATGGTCCCTTGGTGTGTCCATAGCCGTGGCTGATTTCACACAGCGCATTCTCCCCCTGATGCATCTTGGGCTGCAAAGCTACCAGCGATACCGAGAGAGGAAGAGGGAGGGAATGATCCATCTGATGACATCTGCCTTTATTGAGCTGTGTCTTGAGTGTCCTTAACATCTTCTGCAGGGTGATTTTAACCAGATGTGGGGTGGTGGTGGCACCAGACATGCCCCTGGCTATCTGCCCTGGAGCGTTACATGCTCACTCTGACAGCTCACCACAGGCTTCCGAGGCCATTGTGTGAGAGTAAACTCGTTTTGTTACAAAATCCAACTTCAATTCCTTAATGTGCCTGGGGGGCTTACCTTAGACAGAGGCCTGTTGTGCTGGTTTTGTGGCTCAGGATCATCCCTTGCCTTTAAAGGCTGTGAAACATCGAGGGTGGGCTGCGAAGTGTGCAACCCCTGTCAGACATCCTTGCTCCTACACTTGGAAGGAAGAAAGCAGAGGAAGGAAGAATGAAATTAATGAGCGCGTGCTCAGAATTAGGCCAGTGTTTATTTAATTCTAAATGAAAAAATCATTGTTAGGCTATCTCATCTCCCACTGTTTCCCCCTGGGAAATGATGTCTGAGCTGGAGCGGGCCGTTGCAGCAGAGATTGAAGCTTGTCTGGCACAAACCAGGAATCACTAATTAAGTCAGGGAGTGGAGGAGAGAAATGTTTTTTGAAAAAGGAGAGCAAACTTCAGTCCTGTGGGGAAAATCAGGTGGGAGCTGCATGAAATACCAGCACCTCATTGAAGCAAAGGGCAAGTCTCCCATTGATCCTGATGCAGGAGCCCATCCAATTTTATCCACAGAGCTTTTCCTTCCAGATCCTCTTTCCAGCACCCGTTTCACATGGGGGGAGGGTTTGTTCCCCCACTCTTGGCTTGCTCAGGACACGTGGCAGTATTGTGAAGAGATGCAGGGACCACCAGCTAACCTGCTCCTGCCCCAGGGCTGGAGCCTGGGGGCTGGAGCCCAGGAGAACCCTCACTGCAAGCCAACAGGAGCTGCTTTCCTCACCTTGAAGGTGTGAGACTTGTCACTCTGAATCGAGCTACTTGTTTTTCACACTGTCTGTGCTTCCAGTGTGTCCTGAGCGTGCCCTCTGGGTGGAAATAGCCAGCTGCGTGGAGCAAAGCTCCTCTTGAGTCCTTAAATGAGGCGCAGAGCTCCCGGCTGGAGATGACAGGAAACTCTACAAGGGCAATAATTAGACAATACGTCAAGCTGCGGTTTCCAGGGGCTAAATTTATCAATTTCAAGCTTCTCCCCTGCTATCCATGTGGAAGCAATTGCCTTCCTTGAGCCACTGCAGGGAGAGAGCCACGCCTGGCTGCTCGGTGTGGCACAGAGGCGTTCTGGGATGAGATGCAGCCTGGCACTGCTGATCTCCCCCATCTGCAGGGGTGATGATCCCACCACGGTGCCCAGAGAGCTGGCGAAGCCCTGCTGCTGGCAGGGATGGGGCTTCTCTAGGGAAGGAAAAGTGGAGCAGAGACTTGGTGTGTGTGTGTGTGCGCACGTACGTGCCACGCTGGAGGCATCTGCAGGGATTTAACAAATGCAGAAGAAGATGAGTTTTGACTTCCAGGTTTCTGTGAGCTTTTTATTCAACTCTACCTTCATTCAGAGAGGGATTTTGCATCACAAATGGCTGTAGGAGTCGGGGTTCAGTGTTGGCTTCAAGCACCTTGTGAATCCCCTGGAACAGGTCACTGGTTCCAGCGGTTCTGATAGACACCCAGTTTTAAAACCCAAATTTTGTGGGCCGGGTGAAGCCACGCCGTAGCTCCAAACAGTGCCAGACGCTGGGCTGCTGCCAGGGTTTTCAGAGCAAACTTGTAAGTTGGTTGGCAGAGGCTGTGCCGTGCTTCTGGTGCAACTTGCTCAGCTGCCTTCAGTGTCATGCACGCCTTCAGTTTTTTCCTGTTTTTTCTGAAGCAGGCAAACAAACCCTGCGATGGAAGTTTTGTGTTCACAGGGGTGAACTTGCTGGACACGATGCAGCAGTGACTTTTCCTGATGCAATAATTAGAGCTGTGCACTGTAATTTATCGATGTCTTTTTTTTTTGTACAGATAAACCACTCTCTCCCAAAGCATTAAAAGGACTTGAAAGCACTCAGCTGACAAAGAATTATTACCCTGTGGTAAGTTTCAAAGCGCTGATTGTACTTTTTAATAAGTAGCATATTATTAATCTCCTGAACTGGCTCCTTCCCTTAGAAATCATGGAAGCAATTTGTAACAATTGGGGCTGGGACTCCATATTTAAATGCAGCTGTTGCCATTTCCTTGATTCAGGGCTGTCGAGACAATAAACCACAAATGGAGGTTGCTGCAAGATGTCAAAAGGAGAAACTCAAAGTAGACAACTGAGATAACATAGCAAAGGTGGCAGCTTTGAGATCAGGCACAATGTCTCTGGTCCAGTTCTTGCCATTGACTGCCAGCTGTCTCCCATTGATAAAGATGGGGAGATAATGTCATGGTGTGAAGCAAGGGCTCCAATCCACGATCCCTTTCTTGGGTTTGGCTGGAGATGTCACACCCCAAGCTGCCCGTTCTGTGCCTCTGCCAGCACCTGCAGCCCTTGGAGAAGGGGCAGCCACTGCAGTTCACTGCCTGGGCTAACTGGGCTTGGCTTTGGAGCAGGTCAGCCTGCCGGGCTGTGAACTGCTGCTGCAGAGGGGGTGGAGGAACATCACCTCCTTTGCCATCTTGCTACTGGAGTGGTGATGTCTGGTGTAGGGGGGCAGGTACCTTCCTGCTGTGTCCAGGCTAGAGCAAGCCCTGCAGTGTAAGAGAGTTAAGATGCCTGCATGTGAACATCCCTGGCTCTCAGTACCGGAGGTGGAACGTGCTCATCAGCATGTCTAAATATATTTCAAGCAAAGCAAAACAGAAACAGTATGTCCAGAGAGCTGGGAACCACCTCCACTGTCTCCAAAGCTCTTATACAGGGAGAAACTTGAATGCTGACTGGGAGCATGCAGGCAGTGGGTTTGCCTACCCCACTGCAGGGGACAAATTGGCTGCTGAGATGGATTAGCAGGACCAAACCCAACTGGGCATGTCCTGGAGGTGGCAAGTGAGCTGTGCCCTGGCTTGAGCTGCCACAGGAGCCGCCCTTGGTCCTGCCACTGTTGCACTGAGATGGTTGCCTGCCTTGGTGCAAGCCCTGCTCCCAGGATGCATGCACAAACCAGTTGTTTGCATACCTTAGCAGCCAGTTATGCATGCAGGGTTAGGCATGAGCCTCTCAGGGGTCAAATACTAAACTCAAGTCCGAACTGACATTGTCTTCATGCTTTACTAGAGATGAAGAAGCAGCCCTTAATGTCTGCTTTCCAGGCCTCCCCCAGTTTACAAAGTAAAATACCAAAATTGGACCCCACGGGGCTTTCCTGAGCCTTCTGGGTTCTGCATTAAGAAATGTAATTTGTGGACTTAAAATACACTTCCATGCTTTTCCACACTTGGAAGCTGATGTCGTGCTCCTTTGACTAGTCACTGGTACTAAGATCTGCTCAGTGCTCTGTCTCTCACCCTAGGTGTTGCAAAATATTCTGGAAACAGAACGAGATTATGCGAAGGAACTACAGTCACTTCTGGGAACTTACTTAAGACCCCTCCAGTCTTATGATAAGTAAGATATAAGGGCATCTGAGGTGGAGAGAACCCTGTAAAACCGACCATAGTTCATTACTTTCCTGCTTTTGAATGTATAGGGACTGTTACTGCTCTTGTAATGCCTCACAGCTTCCGTGAGCTATAAGAACCCCTCTGTTGTACAGGTTTCTGCTCTTTCCTGTTCCTCAGCGGTCGTGCAAGCATTGGGCCATGTTAGAGATGGGCATTTCCCATCTGGTAGAGGACTGCAAGCTCGTGTGTGTGCATGTTCCCTGGTGGTGTGCCTTGCATGGCTTCTTCCCTTGTAATCCACCTTGTGACTCCTCAGCCCCAGCAGCACCTCCTCCTCATCTCTTCATTCCGCATGTGAGGATGTGTATTCTGGCGCTAAACCCAAACTGCTGCCGAGCAAGAAATGACTCCAACCATCTCCCTGTCTGTACCTCCTGCTCGGGAAGAGCATGCTGCCATCGCTTACGGCCCAAGCAACACCTGGAGGACTGGGGGGCTGAGCCAGGGTTACCTGTGGGAATAAGGCGATGCGTTTGCCATCCGTGCTGGCAAGTGATGCAGGGGCAGCACAGGCTGTCCTGCCCTGCCCAGGCAGTGTGCTGGTGACTCTCAGCAGATTGGTTTCAACCTGCATAAAAGAACTGGTGCAGTTAGCTTCACCTTATTGCTTCAGCTTATTGCTTGTTGCTTCAGCTTTACAGTTGTCTCTTCTGAAGGGTGCCAGCTCGGTGACCCTGTCCATGTGGCTACATCTGGGGCCAGGGTCCCTCTGGCTGAGAGTGCTGTGGGACCAGGCAGCCCCGGGGCATCATGATCAGATGTTTAGATATTGTCCAGTCTGGAGAGATGGGAGAGCAGTGTGTCTTCACATGGGATATATTCAGCTGTGAAAATTCCTTGTGCTCTCAGCCATGTAGGCGGCAAATGGCTCAGCTGGAGGTGGTATGAGAGTGACTCGGAGGGTGGCTCTGAGGATGACAGAAGCAGATGTGTTAGTTTTGGCTTGGAAAAATACAACCTCATTCAAGGAATGAAGCAAGCCCTACCCGAGGGGCAGCTTGGTAGGATCCTCCTCCCTTAGGGGGAGACCCACAGCATGAGTCCCCAAAGACAAAGCTGTCTCTGTGCCTTGCACACACCTCCCTCCCCACCTCTGGCTGAAATCCCATCTGTCTGTGTCTGTTAGACAGCTAAACATCTGAGAAGATTAGTGTGATTAAGTGATTAAAATCCAATTAAGATAATCCTTGACAGCAGACATCTTCTTTGGGAAGCTGTGGTCTGTAGCTCACAGATTGTGGATTTTGTGTTCTCCCATGTCCAGTGGTATATCTGGGGAAGGAGACATCTTGGGCGTTTTTGGAAGGACCACTTACAGATACCATGGGGGTACTCCTGAGAGCAACATCTCTTTGGTGCTAATAGGTGATTTGACTCTTGCAGGCTCAGTGCCATGGACATCGCAGCATTGCTGGGGAACGTGGAAGAGATCTCTGCATTTCAGCAAACCCTGAACCAAGCCTTGGAGGAGGTTGTGAAGTAAGCTCATGCCATAGTGCTGGGGCTCTTAAGCTATTAAACTGCAGCTAAAAGTAATAGAAAGACACATTCATTAAAGTTCCTCCTGGCTGCTGCCTTAGACTTGTTAAATGTAGAAGAAAATAACAGGATTGGAGAAAGGCAGCAGGTAGTGCTTTGGCAGGAGGGAAGGTAGGAGAAACTCTTGACATTTCTACTGTTAAGGCATCTGCTGAATGAAAGTGTCACTAGACCTGACATGAAAGTGTCACGAGACCAAAGAGGCAGACCAAGAAGCAGTAGGTTGGGAGATCTGGCAGGCATGAAGGTGAGGATTGCCAGGGAGTAAACAGCAAATTGTTAGGGGTAATGATTTCCCTTGGGGAGGCTGGCAGACATGTTCAGCCTTAGCCCAGCCTCTCCTTTGGAAGGGCTGAAAAGAGATGGGGAGAAGACTGAATATTGGAAATGTATTCAGGCTGTGGCTTCCCTTTCTCTCTCTGTCTCCTCTCTCATATTCCTGGGCAGCCCAGCCAGTGGGACCACCCCTCTGTTGCACCCAGTGCTTTCCAGCATATCCCCACCAGCCACAGTGGGCTACAGCACCCCAGCTGCAGCTCTGCTGGTGGGACAGGACATGCTGGGTCACACCTTGTCCCAGGCTGATAACAGGTTGTGGTACTCACTGTCTGCACCACAGAAACCCAGTCCCATCTGGGGACCTCCTTCTTCCCAAGTGGCAGACGTGGGCATTTTGGTGCAGTTACGCGGTGCCCTAGGGATGTCCCCATGCAGTGGGTGGTTCCTGGGCAGACACCTGAGAGTGCTGTAGCTGCAGGGTGCAGATCCAGAGGCTGAACGTTGTGACTGGTGTGTTGGCATCCGCAGGCTCCCTGAGAACCTGCAGCGTGTGGGAGGCTGTTTCATGAACCTGATGCCCCAGTTCCGCTCCCTGTACCTGACCTACTGTGCCAACCACCCATCTGCAGTCAATGTCCTCACACAGCACAGGTGAGTGATGGAGGTGGAGATTCAGACCGAAATCTCTCCTTTAAAAAGTTACTTTTATTATCAATGCTTGGCCTGACGTGGCTTTTCAGCTTTATTTTTTAAATAGGGCAATGGGGGTAACATGGTATTCTGCTGCTGGGGCTTTGGGCTCTTCAACATAGCCTCTCAGCTCCAGCATGGAGACAACTTGTCTTCAGAGCTGGTCTCACAGGTCCTGTCTGCATGTACAGGACTCTTACCTCGGGTAAAACAGAGGCAACCTCAGCCCTTCCAGTAGCATCTCCTGTGATTGTTACTTGCTAAAGAACCCCGCTGTAGTTTTGGACCCACTGTTGAAGTGCTCACACATGGGAGTGTGTTCCCCTGTGGCACTGTGGTGTGGAGCACCTTGTTGCAGAAGGAGGGTGGTCATCAAGTCACTTGGAATTACCTGATTTAATAATGGAGCTGCTGATCAACCATATGGTTGGTTTTTGGGGTCATTGGTAGGTTGCAGTAATAACATTGTCCTTCAACATGTCCACTTGAGCAGACACTTGGATTTGCATAATGCCATGGCAAAGAGCGTGCCAAGCCGAAAGGCTACAGCTGTGTCATCCCTAATGCAGTTTAGCTGCCCTCCCTGCAGCGACAGGGAAGCCAAGACCCTGGCCATACTGTTTAAGTCTTCCCATTCCGTAATGGGAACTCACAATGTATTTACTTACCTGCTGAAATCCAGCCTGAGGAAAAGCCTGGCTTCTGTAAAGGACTCATTCATGTGGTTCCTCAGCCTGATCCCTTCTCAGCCAGAGAATCAGCTTTGCAAATGTGCTGGCATGCACAAGCTGTGTTTTCCAGAGGGGTTTAAGGGCTCCCAACGGCATCACAGCTCCCAGCAGGGTCCTGGTGTGTTGCTTCAGTGTCCTCCAGCACAACACCAGCCTCTGCAGCCCCCGCTGTCCCCTGGGCACCTGGCCTGGGCCACCTCACAGTGCTGGGGGACCCGCTGCTGGCACTGATGTACCCCAGGGGCTGTGCACACCGACACCCACCACTGCTCAGCACCCTCCCCTGCATCCCCAGGGAGCGGGGTCCTGCTCGGCTGGAAGCTCCTGGCTGGGCTGCCTTTAAACAGGCACAGCTCAGAGCAGAGCCCCAGCCACCAGAAGAGTGTGGGAGGCAGCAAAACACAGCCCTCGGCCGTGGGGAGCCTGGCTTCTTGTTGTTGTTGTTGTCTCTATTTATAGTGATGAGCTGGAGAAGTTCATGGAGAGCCAGGGTGCGGCCAACCCAGGCATTCTCATCCTAACCACCAGCCTCAGCAAACCCTTCCTGAGGCTGGATAAATATGTGACACTGCTGCAGGAGCTGGAGCGGCACATGGAGGTAGGTGGGATGTGGGACTGCTGGGCATGCTGTGCCCCTTGATGCTGCAGGAGCTGCCCCCCAAGATGCAGAGGTACCTCTGCCCGTTGGAATTTGAGCACCACATTGCTAAAAGTACTTACCACCCCTCCAAGGAGGTGTTCCACCTCCATGGGACTTTATCTATTTTTCAGATTAAAAATGGGGAAGCAGTGGAGGCTGGGGATAGAATCATAGAATCATTATGGTTGGAAGGGACCTCCAGGGTCATCAAGTCCAACCTTTATCCCATCATATTCCTAACCATTGGACCATTAGACCATGGCCTCAAGTGCCTCATCAACCCGTTTGTTGAACACCCCCAGGGACGGTGACTCCACCACCTCCCTGGGCAGCCCACTCCAGTGCCCAACCACCCTCTCAGTACAGAACTTCTTCCTAATATCCAACCTAAACTTCCCCTGATGGAACTTGAGATGTTGTGGGAAGGCATTGCCTGCTCTTGGCCCCCGCCCTCCCTCAAAGATGGGATGGGCCATCTCCAGGGTTCAGGGTCAGGCTACAGCTGGTATTTATTTGCACAGCAGGTGATAAATCGGTGTTTTCATTATCATTTCATGAGATCCCTGTCCCTGGCTCCTTGTTCCCACAGCTCACAGGCACATCCCCACCCTTCTCCCGGGACTTGTGCTCCTGGGTGGAGGCAGAGCCGCAGGGGCAGACAGGGATCTGGCAGCTGGCACAGACACGGGGGTGGAGGAGCGGGTGCCCGGGAGCAGGGAGAGCAGGAGGGGGAGCAGAGGCTGCCTCGGCGGGTGGCAGATCTGCTGTAGGGCATCTTCCCCCCCAGGGACTGTAAAGATCTCTGCTGTTAGAGCTCTGCTACTTGCCTGCTGGTACACCCCGGCTGCGGGGGTGCAGAACTCAGGGGTCATGCAGGGAGGTGGAGAAAACAGAAGTAACAGTCTGTTTTTAACTGGGTTTGCTTTTTCCCTCTTCCAGTATTAATTAGCAGTTAATTACTCAGCATGCTTAGCCGTGATCATTCAAATCCTCATCCCAGCCAGAGGATTAAAACCTCTGTGCTTGAGCCAGGGGTTTTTCTGCGTAGCAGAGGGTGTAGGAGCCTGCACTATGGGTCTGCTACAGACTGCCCTGTCCTGCTCCTGCCTGGCTTAGCTGGGCTGCGGGGACCGTGCCCGTGCAGAGGCACTGTGCTCTTTGCAGAGTGCCTTGTGGGGTTGGCAGTAGATCTGGGGACACACACGTCAGCTATTTCTGTCTGTTTCCAAGCCAAATGTGCAGGTTTTGTTGCATGAATCAGTAGGGTTGAGGTTTAAGCTGCGTGGGAAGAGGGTGGATGTATGGAATGTAGATGTGGCAGTGTGGATGTGTACCAGAACATCCCCTGCCTGGGGGGAGATGGGGCAGGGCTGCCCAGGGCAGCCCTCGTCCTGGTGCAGAGGTGAGCAATCCCAGGCAGCCTCTGCCAGCTGCAGGGCCAGCTCCATCACCACAACCTGGACACCTTGGGATTTGCTTGGCATCAGGTCTGGATGGTGAAGAGCTTATTACGTAGGGCCTTCAATGCCCAGAAGATGCCAGGAGAGCACTAGCATGCAGCTGCCTTCCCTACCCTGGCCCAGGAGCTCTCTGCTCTGATGTGCCTTCCCTTAAACCCAGAGGTGGAGGTCTCATTGATGCTCAGGAAGTGGCACCTTTGATGAGGCAATGGCTGGAATACCTTGCATGCCAATGGAAGGTTCCTTCCTGAAGGTGAAACCAGAAATCCACCTTGCACCTCTGCCTGTTCTGATTGGTTTTCTTTATAAGCCAGGTTTTGTTCTATGTAAAATTGTATCTGCTCTTACTCTGGCCACTTTACACCCATTAAATTGATATCAACGAATTGCAGAGCTGCTTTAAACTGTGTCACGTTGAGCAGGGCAGTGAGGAAGTCAACTCTGGTACCTGGGGGATTTTGGCCCCCTCCTGCAGCCCATGCTGGGTGCACCGGGGCAATGGGTGCTGCTGGGGTGTGGGTGCTGCACAGGGTGGCTGCTGCTGCTGAGGGATTTTTCTCTCCCTTCACCAGGAGGCGCATGCAGATCATGAAGAGGTTTTGAAAGCCATCGCATCCTTCAAGTCCCTTGTGGTAGGTGGCAATTCTTAAAATAGAGCGCTCCATTTCAGGGCTGCATTTCACAAAGAATGAGTCAAGCCTGACATTTGTCTATTCATTAGTAAAAAAAGGTCTTTTGGAATGGAAAAGATGGGTTATAAAGAGTCTTAATTTCAAGTTTCAAGCCTAGAGCAGCCCCTCTGGCTGCATCTTTCAGCAGTTACACGCTGGTTCTGTGGTCCCACCAGCAGAAGCGGAGGATCTCTGGCTTTCTTCGCTGCAGAGAGCTGTGTGTGGGTAGTGATGGTGGCAGGGTCCTTTCATCTCCTTTTCCCTCCATACCCTGATCATTTGCCACCTGAAACTAGACCACCCCTTGCTTCTTCAGATGAGCTGTGGAAGGTTAGCACTGGCATCTGACTCAACCCTCCTGAGCGCGTTGAGTGACTCTTGGTTTCGTTGAGGTTTGCTCCCTGGGCATTGTCTGTAATTTGTGGTAATTTGTGGCACGGGGTGCCATGGCTATCAGCAGGCAACAGAGAGAGCAGCAGTGAAGGGATGAGTCAGAGATAACAAACCTGTTTCTGTGAGCTGTGTTACCTACACCCCTCAAAGTCCTGCTGCAACGGAGATGAAAAGGAGAGGGAAAAGCCATCCATGTGTGCAAAGGTTTTACCCAGCAAAGCTTTTTTCAGTTATTAAAATAACTATAGGCTCTTTCACTTTGTAGCCACTGAATACCTTTCACTATAACCACTCCAGTTGTGGTCCAACTTCCTTCCTTAGCACAACAGATGCAAGTTTTCGGTGCTCAGCAGTGCAGATAAAAGATGGGGAGGAGAAAGTTCATAGAAAACAGGAAAGGACGATCATGTTACATTTACTTAGAAGCTCAGCTCCCATTCCATTTATTCTAGTACAGAATAGAATAATTCAGTTAAATTGCAAGGTGTCATTAATCCTCAGGAATGCTCGGAAGCGATGGATGGTTTTACTTGAAATGTGTACTTGGGTGCTGAGCAATTTAATGTAATTATGATACAGCTAAAAAGGTTCAGTGCAGGTTGAGGTTGGACAGGCAGAGATGCCCCTTGTGATGGACGTGTGGTCCTGTGATGGGACCAGGGATGTTCCCGAGCAACGGCAGGGCAGGGACCACAGAGCTGCATCGCATCGGCACAGACTGATGGGTTGCTCTGGATTTTATATGGATTTGCATTCTGGGAACATTGGATTCAGGCACCCAAGGTATCATCAAAGCCCACAACAGTTGCAAACCCTGAGGAAGCCCCCGCAGTTTGGTTCAAAATTGTGTGTTTTCAGGCTTGACCCAATACAGCCTCTCGCTTTGAATTTCTGGGTAGCCAAAGAGTTTGTATGAAACTGAGCTGGAAAGGAGGAAAATCTCTGTCAGAAACAGGTTTGGAAAAAAACCAAGCAGCTGGTAAAAACTGAGCCTGGGTTTGGCTTTGCAGCAATTTTTAGGAGAGGGGTCAGTTAAGGCACATTTTGCTTAGACTTGCAGGGCTGCTGTTGCTCAGTCAGCGTTGTTCTCTGCTTGCTGAGAGCTGCTGAAGGACTGGCTGCTCCATGGAGCTCTACCAGTCCCCAGCTGCTGAGCATCAGTGCAGCCTTTTCAATTACGGCACCTTCAGAAGCTTCTTTTTGTGCTACTCTGCTGCACTGCTGAAATATCGTGCCAAGTCCTGCTTTTGGGTTTGCACATTTTGCTTAGAACACATCCACCCATCTGATTCGTGGGGGTTTTGCATTGCTGTGAGTTTAACTCTGCTGTTCAGGCAAAAAATGGGCAAAATCTCTGTGAGCAGCAGCAAAATTGGAGTGATTTAACGGCTGTCTTGGTTTGGAAAATGTGACCCTGCACTCTCAGGGGTGGGACTGGTTTGGAAAGAAAAGTTTGCTCAGAGCAGTTCACAATTTCTTTCATATTTTAGTATATTCATTGCTTCATAAATCACTGGGGTGTGATTTTTTTTTTACAAACCCTGTGTAATAGAGCCAAAGCAGGCTTTCCTGATCCTGTGGCATGACCAGCCCTGAGCCCCTGTGGCTGTAGGAGCATTGCTGGTGAAACCATCTTCATTGGGATGGTTTGGGTCTGTGCCTGCCCTTTGGCTAACCAAGTGCCCTGCTGTGATTCCCAGTTGCAATGCCAGGAGCTGAGGAAGAGGAAACAACTCGAACTGCAGATCCTTTCTGAATCCATCCAACGCTGGGAAGGAGAGGACATCAAAACAATGGGAAACATCATCTACATGTCCCAGGTTATGGTACAGTGTGGGGGGAGTGAGGTGAGTGCAGTGGTCCTTCTCCTGGCTAAAGACATTGTGTCCCAGTACCCCCTTGCTCACAGGATCAGCGATGCCAGGCGGCAGCTGCTCTCACCCCCAGGTCAGCAAAGTGTGGACAACTAATGCTGATAAATAATCTTATTTATATACATTATATACATCATACATAATAATACATTATCAGCTGTGCACCAACTTTGGAGTCAGGCACTGCATCGCACCCTGGGGGCTTAGCTTCAGGCCTTCAGGGACACACTTTTCAAGCAAAGATGTATTTTGGTGTCTTACAGCACATTAATTTCCCTTGTTCCCACCTGTGACTTACTCTGAGAAATGAGAGTGACTTGGAAGTGTGCTTTAGCATAACCATTTTGTCATGTCCTGTGCACAGCACGGTGGTTGTTGATGTCCCACTCCAGAGCTGACTGTGCTTTGGAAATAACTGGAGGGATTCCTGTGCTACTGGTCCTGAAGCATGGCACCAGTGCTTGCCACAGACCATCAGTGGTGTTTAAGCCATGTTAGGTGTTTGCTGTGTAGGAAGGTGCCTTTTATCACTGAATTGCTTGCTTGCTGTCACAACTTTTCCATGGGAAGGGAAGACCTGTAAAACAAAGGCCTGTAGAGTCTAGTCCCTGAGTCTTGTTTGGGATGTGAGGTGCTGGGGGACATAAGGTCTCAATCTTCTCAGGCACTCTGAAACGATTGGAAGAGGACATCAGTAATGTCTGCAGGAAAAACTGGTACAGAAATGAGATGCTGTAAAGAAAAAGAGCCAAAACAATTGCTTTGGAGGTAGTCTCTGGAAGGCTGTGATTCCGGCTGCAACAGGTTCAGTTTGCTGGAGGACAGTGCTTGTGATGCATTGCAAACTGGTCTAACCTAAATTCTCATCCCCACAGGAGAAAGAAGAGCGATATTTCTTGTTGTTTTCAAACGTTTTGCTGATGCTGTCTGCAAGCCCACGGATGAGTGGGTTCATCTATCAGGTAGGCATGCTTAATTTGAAGCTGCAAGGCGTTAGGTGTGAAAAAGGAAATCAGATAGCTCTTATCAAATTCAAATTCTCTATTTCCTTAAACCTCTCTGTTGTGATGCAAATGCTCCAGGCTGGGAACCAGGGCTTGGTTTTACCATGCCTGCCAGGACACTTAGTGCCTTTGTCTTGCCAACTGGTTAAACAGCATTTGGTAAGCTTGAATGCTGTGAAATTAGGAAAAAAAACCAACTCACAGCATGTCCTACATGCTGTTCTCAAGAGTTCTGTCTGTGTGTGTAAGGTGCCCTGACCCAGCTGTAGGGTTTTACTGCACATGACCAGCCAGCCAACTCCCAGGGTTGGGCCATCTCTGGAAAATATTTCACTACTATAAAGCCCACTGTAAAGAGCCCAAAATTTCCACTCCATGATGCATCCTGAAATGCTGCATTTCTTGTGTTTTACCTTTTGAATGGCTGCAATCAGGCTGTTGGAAGCTTGGCTTTTTTCCAGCTGCCTGCAGCCATCAATATCCTCCAGGAGGAGGATGCTGGTATGTCAGTTGTCATATGCAAGGGTAATGAGAAAGACTTGGGAAGGATTTGGCCAGGTTTTTGATTTTACCCTGCAGTAAGGTGAGCAGGCAGTTCAGCATGCAAAGCAGAGGGACAGGGAAGGCTTTCAGAAAAAGCAGGGGAAATTCATCCTCCTGACTTGGCTGTAGAAAGGGTTTGCACCTAGTGAAGGGAAAGAGTGGGAGATGAGCTGGGGATGACTCAGTTGTCAGGGGAACCTCTTCTCTGGGCTTTGACCTAGTTGTGCAGGGAAATATAGATACATACATTAAGAGAGGCTCTTCCTGCAGTCTGAAGCCTTCACAAATTAGTTGTTAATGGCATTTCCCAAAGAGAAAGGAATCAGCAGAAACAAGCAGAACAGCACCTGCTGGGAAGCAGATGCAGGCACTGACTCCCCCTCAATTTTCCTAGGGAAAGCTGCCTTTGACAGGAATGACGCTGACGAGGCTGGAAGATGCTGAAGGGAACGAGCACATGTTTGAAATCGCAGGTCAGTGTGGCCCCTGCCTGGGGACATCCTCCCAGTCCAAACAGCAGCTGCCACTGGAGGTGCTGGTCCTCCTCGTGTCCCCACCCACTGCTCCACGCTTTTCTTTTTGCTCTTTTACCATGCATTGCCTGAGTTCCTGAGCATCTCCCTCGTGGGTGAAGCAACCTCCCAGTGCCCTTGAGCTCCTTCTCTGGCGTTGGGCTGCTTTCAAAGACCATAGTGTTTTGTATGGGACAAATCTCCTGACAGGGCTGATTGTGGCCCCATTAGCACTGCTCTGTGCTGTGTCTGCATCCAGGGTCCATCCTGTGCAGCTCTGAGCACCTTATTTATTGGCAGGTTAATGGCTCTGGTTATCAAGTAGCTTTCCTCATGTTCCTCCCAATTTTCCCCTTTAATTTAGCTCATTGCTCGTAGCTGTACACAGTTGTCATGCTCAGTGGCTTGGCTGCAGTGCAGCTATTTGTGCTGCTGGTGTTTGGTACCAGGGTCCTGTTAATCATGGAAATGTTGTGTTTGCTTACTTTTAACCTCAAATAATTCCTCACACACTCATCTCACCAGTTCCCTTAGTTTCTCTGTGCTGCTCCCACACTGGCTGGCACTGGGTGCCCAGAGCACGACTACCAGTCACGTCTTTGCCCTGACCTTTTTGCAGCCACTGAACTTTCCAAATCGAGGAGCCACTTGCTGCTTGTGCTGAGTTGAGTTCACCCTGTGTTTTCTCCTGGCTCTTTACTAAAGATGGCTATCTAACCCTCTGCTGCAGGGAACATGACAGAGCGGATCACTGTGTCCTGCAACTCCAGCCAGGACCTGCACGAATGGCTTGACCACTTGCAGAGGCTGACCAAGGGGACGTGCAACACCGTGTCCAAGACACAGTCCTGGAGCTCTCACTCGGTAAGCGCCTCCCCTCCCCAGACCCTTCTGCTGCCCAGGGTTCCTCAGAGCTGCCTGATCTCTGTTTTGGCTCATGCCTTGGTGCTGAGGTGATGTGTAAGACACATCCTGCAGCTTTGCTTGTAACCACATCATGCTGGTACCATTTTATGTGTATCCTGCCCTATTTTTGTTGCAACCCAGATATCTTGGAGGAGTTCACAGTGAACCCTTGTCCACCCCCCTCTGCTTCTCTGCACTGCTTGGTGCCTAACAGTCTTCATTTGCTTCTCCTCTGTTTTCTCAGACGTTTAGTTCAGCGGGACAGATCCGTGGGCCTCTGGAACCCCCCAGAATCCTCAAGCCCTGGAGCTTGAGCTGCCTCCGTCCTGCTCCTCCACTCAGACCGTCAGCAGCGCTGAGTTACAAAGAGGTAATGACCCCGTGTGCCTGCAGAGGACATCATGGCAGTCCCTGGTGCTTGTGCCCGGGGTTCTTATCCCAATAGCGAGGGCACAAGTTTGGCTTAATGGGAGAAATGACTCTGCCCCAGCCCTGCCATGGGTGCTTGTCTCTGGCTGGCTTCATGCTACAAGTGGAGCACAGCACGTGTGTTCACAGGCTCAGCAGGGTGTCCTGTGGCCTTGTGTGTCCCATCAGAGCTGTGTCCCCTCCTCCTCCTGCCTCGGGCAGAGCATGGGTGGGAGCTGGGCTCCCTGCTGGGATGTGCTGCCTCCAGAGGAGCCGTAGCAGCGGCTCAGCATCGCCCAGACTGGCACTGCAGGATCAGGCAGCAATGCTGCACCAAGGGCAAGAGGAAGAAGGCCTGTTGATGTTTCTTGTGTCTTCCACCATGTGTTCTGGTGGCTGGAGCAGCCGTGGGGCTTGACCCTCCTTCGCTGCCCACCTGAGTCTTTAACACAGCCAGACCCTGCTGGGAGGCAGCAGCCCGAGGCATCGCTTTCCCCGCAGAAACCCCAAACGTGGGGGGTGGGAGGCAGCGTGGGGAAACCCAAACTACAACCCAGCTCTGATTCTCACCCCCTGCTGCAATTGCAGTGCTCTCCTTCCCTACCTCACGTTAAACTTCTGGGATTACTCACCAGTAACGTTCCCATTACTGAGTGAGCACTCCGGTTCTGAGTCAGCCACCTTCCTCGGTGCAGCAGCCCTGGGAGCATCACTGCCCCAGCTCCCAGCGGGGACAGGCACGAGGAGGGGGCTCACACCCCCCATCACTCAGGGATGGAGAGCCCAGCAGCTGGGGAGGCTGTGGGTCTGCTGCTCCAGGGAGAGATTTTAGGCAGCCTCACGACATTTTGTTACATTTATTTCTTAAAATTTGTAAGCCAACGCATTCAACTTGGGAATGAAATTGTTCAAAAACCAACCGAGCAGACTGGAAACGACCCTTAATCTTTGCATGGTCCAAATCCCTGATGTAGACTAAACTGTTTCTAGCTGGTGTGGTTAACGAAAACATAGGAAAAGGCTTGAATTAAAGGATAATTTCTTCTGCATGAAAGTGCAAGGCTGATATTCATTTATAAGGCAGGCCAAAACCACAGGCTGAGTGATATCATTAATACCACGGTGCTCTGCAGGTTCTCAGTTGCACCCTGCCACACATAACAGGAGTTAAACTCTGCACTGATACCAGGGGAGAGGTTTTTGCCACAGAAGCTGAGCAGGCAGGGAGCCCCAAGGGGCAGGGTGCTGCTGCAGGTGGGATGGTGGTGTGCAAGGTGTCAAATAAAGGTTGGACTTGATGACCCTGGAGGTCCCTTCCAACCATAATGATTCTGTGATTCTATGAAAGGACCAAAAATGTGGTTTGCACAGGATCAGGCTGTGCTGGCCACGGTGGTGGAAACCCAAGGCCAGCAGGTCCACCAGAGTTGGAGCAGGGCTGGGCAGGCACAGCTTGGTACCCAGTAAGTCCAACCTGTGCTGTGGGGGCTGCTCCCCTCTCAGGGGAGGGACTCGTGGGCACGAGCCTGTGATGGCAAATGTGAAGTGAGTTCAGTTGTTGCCCCAAGCAGATCTGCATCATCCCTCCCTCCAGGGTGCTCAGTCACTAAGCAGGACTCCTATTTCACTGTTGTTTGGGTTTGTTTTTTTTATATTAAAGTAGGGCACAAAATAAATTATGCTAAGAGCCCGGTGCAAGTCACCTTCCTATAATGGAGCTATAAGGAAGGAATACAAATTTCAGAGGTTATTTGCAGGGAAGGGAGTGGGGGCATTTGATTAAAAGATTAGAGAATTTCAGACATCCAGTGTTAACTTTATTTGGCTTTTAGTAGTGCAGGGAGGGATGGCACAGTCCTGTGCATTTCCCCGTACCTTGCTGTGCTCAGGAAACCCCAGAACCTGCTTGCGTGCTGCACAGCACTCTTGTCATTTCCATTTAAATTGGGTCATTTTTCCTGTTCTGTTTCCAGTAATGATTTGAAATGACAGAGCAGGTGCTGTGGGTAAAGTGGTGTGTCTGGATTCAGGTTAGCAAATTGGAAAAGATTTACAGATGATTTCTGCTGTTTCTTTTTTCATTTTTAAGTGGCCTGCTTTGCATTATGTGAAGGGTTTATAACATCAGGATTCATGACTTGGCTGGTTGGACCTGCAGGAGAGCTGGGTGGCTCCCTGTGATGAGCATCCCAAGGGTGGGACCCTCGGTGGGGTGTACAGGGAGCTCCCCATCCTGCCCGTGGGGCAGGGAGATGATGCTGTGCTGCTGCCTCATGCTGTCAGGTCCCCAGTGAGGGTGGCAGGTGCCCTCCGAGGGCGTCCCCTTGGAGAAGATGTAGTCCTGGGAGATTGTCACTAGGGTGGGCAGAGCATCCCATCATGGGATGGGTCAGGTTGAAGACTGCAGGACTGGTGTCGAGCACAGGGCCAAACCCTGAGCTGCTCCCCAGGGCGTGCAGGGTGGCTGCAACATTGGCTGGCACCAATGGTCCTGCATTTTTAAGCACCGTTCTCCTAGACAACCAACACCTACAGAAACCTACTACTAACCAAGGAGGCATGTTCTCTATTTCGATGTGTGTAGAGTGTGTTAATGCCCACTTACCATGTGTTTCACATGTAATTTTTTCAGTTGTGCATGACACCGTGCTCCTTTGCATGTCAATAGTGCTCTAAAGCCAGGATGGAGGGTGTGCCACGTTAATCACAAGACTAACATTTTAAATGTGTTTTAGAATTGTGGATTTAATGGACTTGGTGAATAAAGTCATCAATCTCTCACAGTCATCTTCTCTTTCTTTGCATATTCATTGTAGAGGATGTCTTATATCTTAAAGGTAAGGGTAGATACATCTCTTTGGCTTATTGTGGCAAAGAATGCTTGTTCCTGTTCATGCTTCTTGTGCTTGCATGACCCTAATTTTGCCTGGCTGTGACAGTTATTGTGAGAGTCAGTGGCGACTGGCAAATACATTTTGAGGTAACTCAAGAAGGATTTAGTATTGTGGTATTTAAACTTCCTGGCACATCTCTTCTGCTTAAAATCCATATTGCATGTAACCTACTAATACACTAATTCTCTCCAAATCAGCAAGACTTTAACTCAGTGAAGGAGATAAAAGCTTGTGTTTCTTACTCGTGGAGTCATAGCAAACACTAACTTTGTGTGTATCTGTTTGTTCTCTGTGTGTATGTGGGGATTTATACTCTCAAACAAATTGTGTGCATTTAGAAGCAATGTCATTTGCCAACTGTTTTGTGTTAGAAATCAAATTGAGTCAAGGAAATATAAACATCATAGGGTTTTCTAACAAAGACCCCAGAGCTGGTAAGCAAACTAAAAGTGCTGTGAATGTGTTTGAATACTTTGGCTAAAGGATCTTAGCTGAGGGTTGAATTTGCCAAAGGAGCTTGTCCTGTCCCAGACCTGCAGGTGCAATCCCACCGCTGTCCCAGGGAGCAGTGGGCCTCAAAAACCACGTGGGAAAGGCAAAAAAGCATAATTTTCCCCAACTTTGTCATCGTCTGCTTTGTAGTTCTCTACTGTGTTGTGTGTAACATGGATAACTGTGTCCAGCTGTGCTCCTCGAGCTGCCTGTGGTTCTGGTTAAACACCAGAGTCTGTTTCTCTATAGGATTCCAGCAAAAGTCCAAAAACAATGAAGAAGTTTCTTCCAAAAAGGAAAACTGAGAGAAAACCGTCTGATGAAGAGTTTGTCATTCGGAAAAGTAAGTGTTGTCCTTTCCTCTTCTTTTTGGAGGTTTCGGTGTGCTCAGGGATATTTTGTCCACTTTGGGAACAGCCTTGCTTTGGGTGCAGGATGCACGGGAGGCTTCTGGAAGCACACCAGTCCCCAGCCTCGGGCAGGTCCCCTCCCAGTTAAGGCTGCCAGACCTGCTACCACCCTCCTGGTGATTGCTAGTGCAAGGTCACAGGTTGTGGGTGGCCTTGTTCTGGGTACGAAGTCAGGGAACTACTTCCAAGTAGTTAAAAGCTGCAATAAAGCTGCACATCAGCAGTCATCAAAATACATCTGAGGGCTGGGACAAACCCTTACCTGGCCAGGCCAGCAGGTTCTGGAACAGTTTCCATGGGGAATCAGAGAAAAAAACCACCCAAAATAGGGGTATTCACCTGCAAAGAGGGGTGTCCTGGCAGCTCCCTGAACTCCACTCGGGACACTCCTTGGGGGTTTATGTGAAAGGCCATGGTCACCCAGCAGTGAGTTGCTATGGCCTGAAGGTCAGGTGTGTCCCTCAAGAAGACAGCACTGAGTGAAGGTTGGAAATGAAGACTTCACGTTTCCAAGTCCTGCTCTGATGTGGCTGTACCAGACCCCTCCTAGCAGGGATGCTCTGCCTACCCATCTCCTGATGCTCCCTGCACCCAAAGTCAGGCATCACCCCCCGAGTGTTGAAGAGATGAGCAGCTAGGAGTGCATTTTCATACCAGTCAGTGATGGAACTCAGTGCCACAGGACATTGCAAAGGCCAGAAAATGTAAAGGACCTCAAAAAGGAATTAAGCAAAGTCCTGAGACAGCGTCAGTCAAGGAAGCAGCATGCTCTTCTCTTATAGGGCTCAGGGGAAGAGGCTGGGAGAGATGAATCCAAAGCACTTTGTTTTTTTGCAATAGCTGTTGTCTGCAATGCTTTACAGGTACTGCTGCCCTGGAAGAAGACGCTCAGATTCTGAAGGTGATCGAGGCATACTGTACTGGGGCAGGCTTCCAGCAAGCTCTCAGCTCAGGTGGGCACACACCAGATTAATTCTTACTCTGCATACAACACTGACAACCCCTCTGGGAAAAAACAGATGGTTGCATCATACAGGAACGAGACTCATGCTAGGAAACCGTGTGGTGTTCAATCTTCAAGATAAGGGAGCTTCATCTACCCTAGTGGTTTAGTTGCCATTGTTTTTCTTCAAAACACAGAGAATGAAGCAGGTAGGAGGGCAGATGAGGCACAGCTATTTCACCAGCACTTGTTAGGAATTAAGCAAACCTAGTGAGTGCCTGTGGCTGTCAGCACTGAACACCTGATGGTAATCTCAGGTTGCATATAGCTTTAGAAAGGAAGCATGAATATTATCTCTCAATCAGCTGCGTGTTTAAGAACAAGCTGCTTCTTAAGAACCTATCTAACATCTTCAAGTCTGGAAATATAACTATTTATCATTGCTGGTGAGCTGTCAAATTAAATCACTGAGCTATCAAATAATGGTACATTTTAAAAAAGGGAGCGCATGTTTCTTAGGAGAGCTCTTGACCCTAATGGAATGATTTCATTTATAAGTCATGATGTAGCTTTAGATGCAATGAGCATTCTTGAAAACTTTCCACTTGCTGCTTTATCTCCAGCTCAGTGTTCCATGTAAGCCTGTGTTTAACCGTGGCAGGGAGCTGGCAGCTGCTCGAGCCCCCATGTCCCTGGCCCACCCCAGGCTTGCAGAGGAGAGCAGGGACTGCATTTGCTGTGCTGTCTCCAGGGCAGCGTGGGCATCAAGGAAAAGTCTCTGGTTTTCTTCCTGATGAGTAATTCTTGGCTGCAGGCTCCCGTAAAGACTCCATCCCCCAAGTCCTTCTTCCTGAGGAAGAGAAAATCATCATAGAGGAAACCCGAAGCAACGGCCAGACTGTCACGGAGGAGAAGTAAGGACACTGCTCCCCACTACACATCCACTGGTCACCTTTGGAAAGACATCAAAAACCAATGCCCTCTCCTCCTGCATCTGCAGAGGAACAGGGCTGGTGTCACCAGCTGCTGCCTTAGTCCTGGTGAGAACCACCAGGCTATTCCAGTTGCTATTTTGTCCCTTTTGAAGAACAGAAGTTTAGGCCCAGCTGCTCTGACCCAGCTGTAGCCCCCTGGCAGTCTGTGTGCTGGTCCCAAGAGGCAGTTTGTCAAGTGCCAGAGCTTATCCACATGGAGCTGATGGGGTCAGGGAGGACAGAGCCAAACAAGTGGCTCTTTTTTTTTTAACTACTGACATACTGGGCTGCTCCTACCCCTCAGGAGCCTGCCTGGCACCTGTCTGTGGATGCTCCCAGCCTGTTATGTAGCTTCAGCATCCGGGTGGTTGCATTGATCCACTCCTTTTCTAACCCACACAGAGCACATTCCTTTCATCCTTTTTTTTTTGTGCAGCATAACCTCAAGGAATCAAGGCTGTTTCACACAAGATGCTCTGGCATTTCCAGTTTTAAATTCATTGTTATTTATTGCAGTAGTGTAAACAAGGAAGCCAAAGCCACAGACCCTTGTTGATAACTTAAAGACAGCAGAACAAAGTATTTTTCTTGAGTTTTGAGAAAAAAGCCCTGAATTTTGAACTGGTGGCCTATAAATTTTTCTGGGCTGTGTTTCCAGAGTCCCCTCACAGGCAGCACCCAGATGCTTGCAGTGGGCAGCAGAAGCTGGGAGCACCTTTCCTCACTCATGAAAGCTCCCACACTGTTGCTGTTTTACTGCCCTCCAGCTCTTTTTTATTTCTTCTTTGACTTTTTTTTTACATTTCTTTTTGCAGGAGCCTTGTTGACACGGTTTATGCACTGAAAGATGAAGTCAAAGAACTGAAGCAGGTAATTTGAGTGGTATTGTTTTTAATGGGAGGTGAGCAAAAGCCAGCCAGGCTGCGCTGGGTCTTTGTCTTCTACTGGCCAGTGCCCAGGTGAAGTTTTGCTGATCCTACAGCACTTTGAGTCAGCATTAGTTTTCTTCTGGTTTAGCTCCCTGAATCAGCTCACCCTGCAATTGCCTGAGCACCAGAGCCAGCAGGAGGGAAGGAGTAATTGGTCTTTATGGTAACATGAAACTTTCCTCCTGCTCTAAAAGCTCTTCCAACTTGACTGTTCTTTTTATAGGGGTCTGGTGGATACCAGTTCTTGTAAGCTCAGGGGAAATATGTCCTCTTCCTTCAAGTGCCAAGTCTGGAGGTGGGAGAGACCACCCCAGGAGAACAGGGTCCTCCAACTCAGGCTAAAATTAGGTTTCCAGGGGGATGCTTCTGCCCTCTCAGAGTCACTGGGACTTTTGTGCAGGTCTGTGTGGTAGTAAAGGTCTGCTTCAGTGGATCAGACCACAAGTAACCCATGTTGTTCATCCTCACAAGCCAGCAGTGACCTCTCAAACATCCCTGATACCTCATCATCTCTGAGGCACCAGGCAGCCAGGCACATGGAAGCCCCTCAGTTCATCAATTGCATGGGCATGAACTGCATCTTTATTCCTTTATTTTTCACCTCGCAGGAGAACAAAAGGATGAAACAGTGTTTGGAGGAAGAGCTTAAATCCAGGAAGGACTTGGAGAAGCTGGTTAGAAGGCTGCTGAAGCAGACGGATGAGTGTGGCAGGGAAGACACGGGGCGCAAGTCGTCCCTCATCGCCTGAATTTGGGGAGAAGCTGCTGGCAGTCGTGCGTGACCTCAGGTGTTTTTTTGGGAAGCGGAACTGGATCCTTTGCCTCTTCTTGCTCCTTATTTTGTTGGTTTGGGGAATTTTGTTACCAAAAAAAAAAACAAACCAAGTCATAGAGAAAAAAAATAGTTTTTCTTCCATCCAATAAGGAAATAAAGCAGAAACAATCAATCACCACTAAACCAGTACGCAAGCGGTCCATGATTCACAATTCATCTGCAGCAACTAATACCTCATCCTACCTGCTACTGGGAGCAAACACAAACTCTGCTAGTGATTGCTGCTCACAAAGCCTTTGGCAGCAGTTCCCTAGAGGAAGCTTAAGCACTTTTTAATGCTTTCGTTCTTTTCAAAAGCACCGGTACCTATTTATTGAATGAAAACATTATTGAGGTGGCATTGAGCAGAAACCAAAAAAAAAAGCACCATGCTCCTCTTTTCAGATAATCACAACTGGGGAAGCTTTTCCCATCCATCCACCTTCTTTTTCCCCATTAGTTGACTGTAGCGAACTAGAGCCCAGCAATACTGTGGTTCCCGTGTGGCCTTGATAACTGATTAAAATGTGCAATTAACATGAAGACATTTGAACTCCTTGGGGAAGCCAGATCTGGAGCACCTGTCAGAGCGCATGGGAAGGTATGTTGCACAGTGCTGCCTCCTAACAGCTCGTGATTAGCACAACAGGTAACTGCTGTTCTGCCCCCCCCATCCCATTTATGCATGACCGATGACTCCCACCCTCGGCTTTGTTTTCACATGGAGTGTCCAGGTATCGTATGAGTTTATAGTTTTGCTGTGCTTCCCCTTGCAGGATGTGCTTTCCTCTGTATGAAATGTAAACACTGCTTGACAACACAAACCAACCCGCAGATGTGCTGGTTTCCCTGCTCCCTTCTGCTCACCTTAGGCTCTCTGTCGCTCCTTCCCAAAGGCTGGGAACGTAGCCAATGGCCACTTCTCCCCTCATCGCCCCAAAGGGGCTTTCTGCTAGCAAAAAGGAACTTTCTCTTGGCATAGGAAAGCTGGGATTGACAAGAGCTGGAACGCTCCTAGGGCAAGGACGTGCAAAACCCTTGCAGATCCCTGCACAGCTCCTCGAACACAGCACACAACATGCATATGTATTGGCTATCTTCATCTGATTTGGTGTTACACCCTAGTTTAGGACTGATGTTTTCCTTCCTTCCTTAGCAGCGTTATACAAGTAACATTCTGCTGAAGTTAATGTCTTCTGTATTGCAGAGGGCAGCATGGTCCCGGGGTGTGCTAACACACCACAGCTCGTTACCATCGTACCGTTAATGATGGTCATGAAGGACATAATAGAGGCAATAATTACAGCTCCCTCCTTGCAATTAAAATTTAGCCAGAACATAGTGAACGGTGTTTTGGGGAGAGCTAGACTCCCAAAACATCACAAGGAGTGTAAAAAGAACCCCTCTCTAAGCTGTTTCTAAGGACAAAGCAGAGGGTTTTTTTGCTCTGGCTACATTTGCCACCTCCAGATGGATGGCAGCTCCCTCCATCCCTACCCAGGCACACAGCTGAGCCATTTGGCCAGCAGTCGAGCCCTGCTGTGCTGGTTAATTGTTTCCCAGGATAATGCTGCACACTGAGCAGCTCATGCTGCCGTTTCTGGGATGCCCAGACACCCTGGACTGTCTGGTCCTGCTGCCCACGCAAAGGTGGGCTGGGGTCTGGGCTTGTGACGTGCAGCCAGGGCAAGGAAGCAAACCAAGGGCATTTACACTCCGGGGAGAGGGGAGAAGTGTTTCCCTGCTGTCCCATGGTTTAGTTGAAACCCGTGCTGTGTACATATGCATGTCTGTAAGATGTAATGTGATGGAGGGCACACTGGGACATTTTGGATCAAGTGTTTATCAAGAGCTAGAAGCCAAAAAAGACAAGAAAATAAAATCAAAAGGAAAAGAAGCCATGCCGGATGGACAGCAATGTTTCCATATTTACTTTGTTTACACTGCTTTGTAAATAGGTTCCAGTGAGTCTGTCTTTAGATGGATGTTGTGTCAGCTGCCTTCCAGTTTATCTTTGTCATGTAGATTTATTTACTGTAACTACTTATGCAAGTTCAACTTTTCTAACATGTTTTTATTTTGAACAGTTTTTTAATTGACATTTTCAACAAATAAAGAAGGATAAAAGTCGCTTCTTAGCTCTCAGTGCTGCTTCTCCTGTTTCCACTGCAAAAGCCAAGCCGGTGCTTGCTCTGGGGTCCCTGATTTGCTCAAAATGTCCATAGCTACATCATCCACCCTCTGGTTTACTGGATGCTGCTGCGGGTACTGGTGGGAATGGTGATGCTGGCACTTGGGCTGTTGGTCCTACCATCATCCAGCCCTGCAGCAGGGAGTGTGCCTGGTCCCAGGGGAAGGAGATGCATTTCCATCCCTCAAGCATTTGGCCTCAAGTTCCATCAGAGGAAGTTTAGGTTGGATATTAGGAAGAAGTTCCTTACTGAGAGGGTGGTTGGGCACTGGAATGGGCTGCCCAGGGAGGTGGTGGAGTCTCCGTCCCTGGGGGTGTTCAAAAAGCGGGTTGATGAGGCACTTGAGGCCATGGTCTAATGGTTAGGAATATGATGGGATAAAGGTTGGACTTGATGACCCTGGAGGTCCCTTCCAACCATAATGATTCTCTGATTCTAAGCCCCACTTTTTTTCTGCTAACAAGGACGCTTTATGGAGAGCTGGCTGCTCTCCACTGCAGAGAAGTTGCTGTAGATAAGTGACTTCCTGCCTGGTTTTTTTTTTATTTATTTTTTTTTTTTTTTAGTCAGTGGGTGTTTTTTTCTGGAGCTTAGGTGTGGTGACAGGATTTCCTTTGGTCTACCGCTTGGACAAGACTTCTCCTGCACACTGGTATTTTTAACTCTTTGCTAGAGACGTGCCATGCTCTCAGCCTGCCACTGAATCAAGAGGATCCAGGGCAGAAGGGCTGGACCCTGCTCTCCCTCCTCAGACACAGCTGTCAGAGTGGGAGAAAGAACAAGTGAAAAAGAAACTGCCCTCGCTGCCCTCTCAGTCCTCAGACCCCAAGCAGGACCCTGGGAAATCCCAGTGTGGCTCAGTCTGGGGCTGGGAATGGTGAGCAGTGATCAAAGCGTACAAAGCACCCAACCTCTTAATTCAGAAATTGTGTTTGTTGCCACAATGGACAAAACCTCACACTCCAGAAGGGTGAACTGGGAACGTCAAAATATGCTGTGAAACACAGCTATGGCCACGCACAGTCCCTTGGCACACATCCCTCCCTGCTCACAAATACAAGACAGTTTCAGTTAAATAAACAGTTTTGATACATGGTATTAGATGAGAATCGTCCCTTCCCTGATGAAGATAAAGAGTTTTGGAGACCATGCCATGAATTAATTCAATATTAATATGGTAAAGCCAGACTAGCAGACTCTACTGATCTCAGAAGGGGACCGTGCTGGACACCCAGCACTGGCCATGAGCTGTGCAAAGGCTGCCCCAGACCTGCAGCCTCCAGCCAAGCAAACCCCAAGGACTTCCCAAATCTGAAAGCTTTTCCACTTTCAAACCTAACGATTTCCAGGAATATTTCCAAAATTTTGTGAGACTTGTATAACCAAATGCTCCAGGCTTGCCACTTTTGGCATCTTTAGATGCTTTTTAAAAATGCTGCATCAAAGTCCTCATGCCCTGCTGTGGCTCAGCTCGCCTTCCTTATGGGTCAAGCTGGAGAAGAGGGTCGGGGAGACCCTTGTGTGCAGCATCACCCAAGTCTCCCTTGCCCAAGATGGGGTCCTGCCCATCTGCACAGTCCTGCTCTCCTAGAGCTTCAAGAAAAGTGCCACTGTGGGCACATCCTCACCAAGGACAGCCAGAAGACGCTCTGCACATGCACCTTGGAGGGCTTGGGAAGAAGCAGTTGGTCCTGCCACCCCTGTACTTTCCTGGTCCTCCTCCCAGGGGAGGACAGGTCTCAGGAGAGGAGACAGGGTCCAAAATTGACAGTGGTGGCCAATGCCCCTTCCACAGAGAAGTGAAATGAACCACAGGCAAAAGGTCCTCTACCTGCAGAGGTGGGAGGAAGATGGTCTGGCAAGCAGATTCAGGTCACTGAGAGCTAAGCACCACCAGCACCTTACCCACACCCTGGCTTGCAATCAGCAGTCCCCCCTCGGCCACTGATCACCCCTCTAATGCGGGGAGGAATGTCACCCAGCACCAACCCAGCCTGAGTTTCGTAGATAGGCATGGGTGGAAAAAGGGAGTTCTCAAGATAAAGCAGACAGGGTGGCAACAATGCATCACCAGCAGCTGCCACGTAAGGCCAGTGCTTGGCTGGCTGACTCCTTTAGAGGAGACGTTCCTAAGCCTTTGAATGTTTTTCCATTAATGTTTTGTAAGCAGATTGGTATGGGAGATACGTATGAACCTACCTTGCCTGGAGCGCCCTGTGCCATCCTACGTTGTTAGGAAAGAAACGTTGATGGTAGAGTTTGCTAAATAAAGCTCTTGTGACATAACGGGGACATCCACCCTGCCAGGCGCGTGGGGCATGGTGGACCCAGACACACAACATCAGGACGTAAGAAAAAAGCAAAGTGCAAACAACAATAGCTTCACACTTTGTTCCATTTCTGTTCTTGAGGCCCCATGGCCTTCATTAATAAATAACAAAATATACAAATTAAGGAACAAGAAAACCGAAGAGGCAGAGGAACATAAATACGGGAAACAGGGAAAGGCACTTTGCTCAACAAAGTTGGGTGGACCCCCAGCTCGGGGCAGCCCCCTTCTCATTTCAGTTTGAAGATGCCGAAATAGTTGTTTCCGTGCTTGTAGATAACTTTTGTTGAGTCTGTCACATTGACAAAGACCATGTCGCCTTTCCGGAGCTCGAAGATGCCTCCCACCCGGATGGACTGGAGGTAGCAGTCAGACATGGAGGTGCTGGGTGTGTCAAGTCCCCTCAGCAAGAGCCGGTCCTCTTCCATGGGGAGATACAAATAAATATAAAGGGTGAAGGGTGCAGGAGTTGCTGTCTTGGTGCAGAAGCTGACTTGGGAGTAGATGTAGTAAAGCCCTGCTTCCTCCACCTTCAGTTTCCCCTCCTGGTAGGATATTGAGTTGTTGTTCATGGGGCCATACATCGTCGTCCTCCACTCTAGCACTGTGGGGGGAAAGCATGGCAGATGAGGTGGGAGAAGGAGACATCCTCTTTGACAGGCTGATTCTGGGGGGACACCCCACAGACGTTTGGCATTGCAGCCTCTGTCTGCTGGGGGTGGGTGGGTGGATCCTATCCACCCCCAGGACATCAATGCCAGCCCAAAGAACTGCTTAGAGTGGAGTATTGGATACTGCTGGCAAAACACCCCCATGCCCACCCCTGCAGGGTTGCTATCTCCATGGGTTTCAGTGGCACATCTGCCAAGCCCTCAGAGCACTGCCATAACACACTGCACCTCTTGTCTTCAAAGGCACCCACCCCAGGGCACATAGTTATTCTAAACCGGGTGCTGCCTTTCCTCCAAAGTGCCTCCTCCACCTGGCCTCTGGAGAAGGCGGGACTTTGCCAGTGAAGCACAAAAATATTTGTCCCAACTGTTTTGGTTCCTGGCAGGATGGAGACTTGGAAGGGTTTTGCATGGTAAGTTCTGCCTTCCTCTGCTGAGACCACTGCCCATGCAGACCTGCTACTGGCATGGCTGTTGGGGCATCATTGGTGTTACCAGAGTAGCTCATGAACACACGCTCCCACTGGAGTCAGTGAACACAAGACAATATAGAGACCAGGAAGCCATGGCCATAGGGGCTGAGCTCAGCTGCAGCCTCCAGGAAGGAACTTGGACCACCGTTCAAAAAACGGGTTGATGAGGCACTTGAGGCCATGGTCTAATGGTCTAATGGTTAGGAATATGATGGGATAAAGGTTGGACTTGATGACCCTGAAGGTCCCTTCCAACCATAATGATTCTATGATTCTATGATTCCATCTTCCCCAGACTGGTGAGACACTTGTGAGAGTGTTGGGGGTGAGCAACCCAGCTCTGTGGGGAATAACGGGTTCAACTGTCCCAGGTCAGAGTCCCAGTCTTCACAGTGGGGCAGCACAGGTGGTCCTGGGGGAGCCACACAGCCTGTGGTCCATGCCTGGCCATCCCATGGGGATGCTTCTTCTGTGCCCGACTGCTGAGGCGCATAATGAGCTCCAGGCAGCTGCTGCTCTCTGGGCAATTTCAACCTGCTTTATAGGCTCAACAAATGCTAAGCAGGGAGTTTTAAAATGCAGCAAGCTTCTCACTTCTTTGATCTTATCTAACACTGAGCTTTCCACAGGTAGACTGAGCTCTGGGTGAAATGCTGCGTCAGAGATGGAAAGAGCAGTTGCAGATTACTGGCAGTTACTCCAGAATTAAATCAAACATGCTCAGATTGTGAAATCCTTGCCAGATTGAGGGACTGACCTTGCACACTCTTACTCACTTCGATAATCCTTGCTCTGGCAGGATGTCCCTTAGCTAAGACTACACTGGGGAATGGAGCTGCGAGAGCAACCACGGCCTGCGCAGGGGGATGCACAGATGCAAATGGAGGTGGGACTCATGCGTGCTTCTCAAAGCTAATGTGGCCACAGCTGTGAATAAGTGCAACTTCTTTAAATCAGTTTTGGAGCTATTTGTGTTGTGACTGTAAAGTCATCAGCCAGACCGTGTTGCTACCAGGACCACCACAGGTGAGGAGACGATTAGATCAGCAGATGGAATATGCCAGCAGAGTCCTCCTGTGGCATCCACCCCGCCAAGGCATGGCCAGGAGAGCAAAAGCCTTGTGTTTTGAGTCCAAATGAAAAGTGAGAGGTTGGTTTCCTTAAATACAGAGAGAAATAGTTTTCCCTTCATAAAAAACACCCTAAAGATTAAGCCATTGTTGTGCATTTCCAGGAAGGCTTCTGAGCTGGCATGGGATGTGTGAACATCGTGTGGCACAGGCATACGTGGTGACATGACCACTGTGAGGTTGGCTGTGCTCTGGGGACATGCTCTTGTGCTGGAGTTGCATCATCCCTATCCCTGTCCTGGCAGAGCTGTGGGGCAGCATTGCAGGGTCTGGCTGAGGGACACTGCCATGCCCCGCTGGCTCCCTGGCCAAGTCAATGCCAAGCAGATCTGTCTTACCTGAGACACTCCGGGCACTCTTGATACCTGCCAGGTGGGCTGCGATTGGCTGCCTCTTCTCTGCTGCAATTTGGAAAGGTCAGTGTTATCAATGCCTTGGCACCTGCTGTCCCCTTCCCAGACAGCACAGATCCTCTGCAGGGACCACCTCCCACCCTTGGTATTTCTCTATGGGCCAAATCCAGCTCAGAGACACGGTCTACAAAGTCCCCCACACGAGGTTTGAGTGAGGCAGGATCTGGCCTCTGCTCAGCAGACACTCAGCTGCCTTCAAGGTGGAGCCCCTGAGGGATAAAGCCCATGGAGGACATCGTGCCACCTTGCCCACCATGGAAACAGGACCTGGATTTGCTCCGTCCTTACCTTCTATCAACGTCTCACTCTTGTGTGTCACATGGGGATGCTCATGGTGCTCATGGCCTAAAATGTAGAAAAGCCACAGATTTAATTTTGGATTAATTTTCCTGGACTTCGGGCAACATAGCACCCAGAGCCACCTGCCCTGGTGAGACAGCCATGCCCAGTGTCCCCCTCTACCAGCCCCATGCTGTGCATTGTCCCTCCCCCATGGGGATGCTCCAAACCACAACCCCATCCCCTGCCTCCATGCCATGCCCTGGGGCACTGGCCAGCTGTTGCAGGGTGAAGAAAACCCATTCCTAGGCCAAGCTATTCCTCCTGCCCCCAGACAAGCCATGGGTGCTCTGATGGCACCAGGAAACTCACCTCTCTGCATTTCAAACTTGGGGTCTTGCTTGCTGCCTCCCCCGTCCTGTAACAACAGCAAAAACACATGTATTTATTTTTTTAAGATGTACAAATCAAGGACTTTGAAAGCCTCTGTGTAAAGGATGCTCTGGCCACTGCTCAAGTTGGTGCTATTTGGCTCTGACAGCTCCACAAGCTCTTGGAGCAGGGTACCAGAAACCACAGAGCCCTTCCAGCACCCTCCCCAGCATCACATACAGCTATGGGCTGATGACTTCTTTGCAACAGGGAGTTTGTAAGGTTTACAATCTCAGGTTTTATACAATGAATATTATGTGATGGGGAAGGTTTATTTGAATAAGAAGAAAGAAAGAAACAAAGCCTTCTCCTTCTCAGGTCATTTAAATCCATGTCTGGAGGTCATTTAAAGCCAAGCCGGGCAGCATCCCTGCCAGCTACAGGAGGAACTGGTGAGCAGGGCCCATCTCAGACACAATTTGCTGTTGTCAGTTGGGTGCTGATGCAAACCTGAAGGCATTTGATGTCATTGGGCACTGACAATGAAGAAGAAATGTCCCTCTCCTGCCTGCTCTGGTCAGCACAGCTCCTCCTAAGCAGAGAATTCAAGGTCTGAGAGCACCTTGTCCCCTGGCTGGGTAAGTCAGAGCACCGGGCAGCTCTCAGCTGCTCTGGGAGGACAGCATGGTTCTGGGTGGCTCTTTTGCACCCAAACATGAGGAACCACTGCATCAGCTGGAGGTGCCATCCCTGAGCCTGTGGGGGACTGCATCCTCCTCCTTGCTGGCTGCTGCCTGGCCTGAGCTTTGCACCATCATCAACACCTGGGAAAAGTGGGCATAAAAGTGCTCCCAGTGACAGGTGACCACGAGCATCCTCACAGGCACCCAGCACAGAATCCGAGCAAAGTGCCACACAGCAGAAAATTGATGTTTTTCAGACCAGATCAGAGTGCAGAGCCAGGGTGGCTGCAGCTCCCTCCCTCCCACCGTGAGCCCCGAGCACCCCTCAGCACACTGCAGCTGGATGTGCTCTGACCAAGACCGTTTTGAGAAAAAAAATGATGAGATTTTTAATTGATATCAATATAGTGCAAACGTATTGTAAAAAGAATATAGTGTAAAAAGAATGCAGTGTAAAAAATAATATAGTGTAAAAAAGAATATAGTGTAAAAATAATATAGTGTAAAAAGAATATAGTGTAAAAAAGAATATAGTGTAAAAATAATATAGTGTAAAAAGAATATAGTGTAAAAAGAATATAGTGTAAAAGAATACAGTGTAAAAAGAATATAGTGTAAAAAAGGACCTGGGCAATGCAGCCCCAAGGTAAAGGGCACCCGTGGTTTTAAAAAAATGCTTCAGATGAAGCTGTGTGTGTACCTGAGACACCCCCCCCTCCACCATGAGCATGATCTTTATCCACCTAACAGCAGCGTACCTTGCACTGGAGGTCCTGGAAGCCCTTTAAAATCTTTTCACAGTCCAATAATGTCGACTTCTGACCTTCTTCTGTCTGACATTTCTGTACTTTCCTCAGGAAGATGTAATCTTCATTTAAGTTCAACACGTCTTCCATCTGCCAACGGGGGATAGAAGAGAGGGTGAATGGGATGTTCCTGGGAAACCTGCAATGGTCGTCAGCAGAGCCACGATAAATCCCAGCCTGGAAAGCTCAGGGTTGGTTGTTGCACCAGGATAGGATGAGCAGGGCAGACATACTACGGGTACCAAGCACTCCCACCAGCTCCAGCACATCTGCACCCGCAGGGTGACCCTGGTTGGCAACACTGCATGAGAGGAGGATTGCTCAGGATCCCTTCTTATCACCTTGATAGTGAATTTAAATTTCCCACTCTGCCTTTTCCAGAAGGCAGGTGGCAAATATCCACCTGCCTGCATTTACAGGCAGCAGCACAGAAATCTCAGCGAGTAGCTCAGGGCTCGCAGCTCTGCCCTGGTGGCCCCGGCAGGCAGCTGGGATGCTCGCTCAGCCCTGTGCTGCCCTGCCCATGCAGGGTGGCTTCTCATTTTTATGGCTAGCTTATTGACCAAAAAAGCTGCCAAGAGACCAAAATGACTTGTGGGCTGTGGATGAATTCCACTAAGACCTTCAGATTAAAAAATCGTATTAAAAAAAAAAAACAGAAAGCCAAAAAAAGAGTGTATATATATATATATGTGTGTATATATAACAAAACTGATTTTTTAAATGACACCTGTTTTTTTGTAAAAAACTAACATTTTTTGTAAGAAACTAACATTCAGCTAAACAGTAAAGAAAAGTGTAGATGGACATGAGGACACTCAGCCTGGCAGAGTGCTCAGCGCAGGTAGTGCTGAGAAGCAAAGGGTCGGGTTTGAAGCCCTGCTGTGAGCTCCAGAGGCAGCTGAAATCCTTCTGCCGCCCTTGACCACGCTTCAGTTGCCTCTGATCCTCTGCCACGGCCCCGGACAGTCACATTTCACTCTGCTGGGGACCCTCCACTCACCCCTTCACCCCAGCCTGCAACCCCTGTGCAGCAAAGTCCCCTTCCATCCCCTCCACTTTTAAACCCGTCTAGCTCAGGATTACTCTCCGCCCTTTAAGATCAGCTTAAATGTCAATTTAAGCTGAGGCAACATGTTTAAAAATCAGTGATTATGCTCTTATCATTGTATCTGATAAGGAGAACTCGTTCTGGGTTTTAGATAGGTTTCCTTTCTTTAGCTGGCAGTCTTTTCTGGTTTGGAGGAAAGTAGCTTTAGATCGGCGAGTTTAAGCATCATGCGGCACGGCTGCAGTCATGGCAACCTCAGAAACAGCTTTTCAGCTTTTAAATTTTTGTTAAATATTGTCCCAAGTATGGGGCAGGATGACCAATACTGCGCCTCTTCAAAAAAGAGACAAAGTACTAAGATCAGCTCTTTTCTTCTCAAAGCAGAAAGACAGCATCTGAGGAAAATTCACACACGCGAACAGTGAACATTTCTGGACCCCCCCATCCTCGCAACGACTGTCACAGCACTGTCAAGTGCTACAGCACCAGAAAAACCACCACCAAGCCTAAAACAGCAACTTGTGTAAGTCACACACTGCCTTCTCCCCGGACTGGCCATCAGCTGCCAGGTTTGCTATTAACGTCTCTTGACTGATCCATTCTCGTTTTGTCAATGAAGGGAACAGATCTCTTCCTCAGTGTATATCATAGTGGCAAATTAAAGCAGAAATGAGACCATGGGTGTAATTAATATGACTTTCCTGTCCATCCAGTGTCCGGCATCATCTTCTACCATGGTGAGCACATCTCACCACAGCTGAAGGCAAATCATGTTAGCAATCCAGCAGAGACAATCTTATTTCTCCTCTTACCTTATCCATCTTCATGTGGAGATACAAACAGAAGAGTACGGTCCCAATTGTCTGTGCTACAATAAATACAGCGAGGAAGACCATGAACATTTTCATGGTGCTGGGTGAGGTGCTGCTCATGGGTCTGGGCGTTGAAGGGCTGTAGGGTTCGTTCATTCTCCGTGCACGTTGCTGGGGCTCCTTCAAATGTGCTGCTTGCAAGTAGCATGAGAACTGTTGTGTGAGCACCTGCTGCTCAAGGGATACAGGTTGCAGCAACCTACACTTCCTGGAAAAAACTCTTCGTAGTGGGTAGGTTTGTTCACTACCGTCTCCCACAACAAAAAAGGTTGCTTAGACTTTCTTCTCTGGTGCACTTCCATGCTTTTTCCTACCGTTCTACCAGAAGCAGAGAGAAGTTCTTATTCCATATATTCATATTTGCCCTTGAAACACTCCAGACTATGCCCCAGTGGTTTTTTTCTGCTATGGATTAGCGTTTCATGGCAAGCAGTCTTCAAAGAAATGAAGACTGTGAATCCATGGGCAGAGCTGCTGAACTGCAGTGTGGGCTTCCAGGGGCTAGGAAGCACTCAGAAAGTCAGTTATTTCTCAAAAGGGGAAGAAAGGCATTTTGCCCTGTTTACTTCATGAGAAGGATGATTTTGCAGTTAAGATGCTTGGCTGAGGCAGGTGGGTTGTGCTGGTTTCTGGCCTTCCCTCATGTTCCCCGTGGGTGAAGTCTCTGCCTGGGTAGGCTGGATGATCCTTATGATCACCTCTATGGGCACTGGGACCCCAGTGTGGGCATGGCTTTCATGCTCCTCGACTGACAGCAGGATTTCAGGTCATGGTGCTTGGCCATCAGGTTGGAGAGACAAGTTTTAAGCAGCTTTGTAGGTACTCCAGTGAGGTACTCACACTTCACCCAAGGAAACAAACCTGCTCAGACCCTGTCCCCACTTACCCATGTCACCTATATCTATATATTAGAGCCTATATCTATATATTACCCCTTGTCCTGTCACTACAAACGCTGCTAAATGTTTGTCCCCATCTTTCTTATATGCCCCCTTTAAGTACTGAAAGGCCACAATAAGTTGCCCCTGGAGCCTTTTCTTCTCCAGGCTGAACAACCCCAACTCTCTCAGCCTGTCTCCACAGGAGAGCTGCTCCAGCCCTTTGCTCATCTTTGTGGCCCTCAACACTTGTGCAGCCATCCACCACGGATACAATGATTTAGGGTAAATGCAGAGAAGTCCTCACTGCTTAAAGCAAGGGAGAGACCTCTTTTTCTCTGTGCAGAGAGGAGAGATCTGGGTTCCTGCTGGGGCACAGAGGAGAAGAACTGTGAGGCTGCAAGGGCTGGGGTGCTGGTTTGGAGGCAGTCATCAAGCCATCATGTGAAGTTGTTTTGAAAGCAGCATGCTAAAGGTGATGCTCTTATCAGATGCGCATGCAGCAAATAAAGGGTTGGATCCTGCCAGAAGCAGTGGGGTGCTGAGCAGGGTGCTGCTCACCAGCACCCTAGGAGAGGAGGGTGCACAGCACCTTGTCGGGGCTGCTCAGAGCGTTGCAGGATGGAGTCCAGCGTTCGCTTTTGCTGTCTACCCACTCTCTCGCATCCTGTCCTGTGTGGTTACAGCACTGTGAGCTGCAGATGCAAAAGCTGGCGACAAAGCACAAACATCTCTGCAACCAAGGCAGAGTTTGACCTTGGCAGGTCACCCTGATCCTAAATATAGCATCCAAATCACAAGTGTGGGATGGCATCAGGGTCTTTGTGGGCAGAAACTCAGCGACTGGGCAGAGGGCAGCCCATGGCTGAGGCCCTGACTGGTGCTCTGGAGTCCCTCACCCTATGGGGACTGTCACCCCTTCAAGCTGAGGGAGATTTGAGATGGGGCTTCCAGTTCCAGACCCAGCCACCCAGTTCAATTTGCCTTCCAGAGGCACGAGGGATGCCTGCGGTCCTTGCTTCTGGGTGCCCATGTCCCAAGGGCTGCCCACATGCTCTTGCCATCCAAGGGCTGCCTTGTTCTCCAGCTTGCTGGGACAGCACTGGTGTCACAGCCCCCACGGGAGTGTCCTCTTGGCAGGGCTGGGGTGATCCAAATAGCACTGGGGATGAACCACCTGGGTGGCAAAAGTGGGTCCCCTTGGCATCGGTAGGGCTTTCAACTCTGACCCTTGGGGTGCAGCCCCACTGTGCACGAGACTGAGCCCAAACACAGCCTGGGGGCACTGTCAAGCCACTGCTTTTAGTCCTTTTTATCTTAAAATTGTCATTATCTTTGGAAAGGCCAATCCTGGACCCCAAGCAGGGGTCTGGGGTTACACTGAGCTCTTAGACATTGTCCTTGCCATGGTGAGCCATTTCATGGTGGACATCCCCAAAGACACTGCAGGCAGCTGCAGGCCATGAAGCTATGGCAGGGAGCAGCACCTGCTCCCCAAAGTCCTCACCCTGTGCCTCAGCCCCACGGTGATCACCCACATTTTCCAGGGCTCTTCAGAGTTTCCTCTAAATTTAACACTCGCATTTGGGGGAAGACTCTACATGAGAAGAAAAACGACATGAGAATTCATCACTTAATCCTTTCCCCGAATCCTGAGTGTTGGGACTGAGAGGCAGCCGACAACATGTGAAACCACTGCAATGAGCATTGCAGAGAGCAGCAAGAGAGGTTTTGCACAGCTATTCCTGAGCCCTGGCTGTCCCCAGCAGACAGACCCTTCTCAAAGCCATTTCTGGATAGCCACCAGCCACTGTTTCACCGAAAGGAGAAGAACCTGTAGGTAACACCGGAAAGCCCAACCGCATCACCAGCCCCATCACACGCACCTTGCTGGGGGGGTTGGAGCTGGAGCTGGCAGCAGCCTTGGAGGGGCTCCTGGGCTCGGTGAAAGGGATGGGGAAAGATTCTGGTTTTGAGTACCCAACATAAAACGTTGTGATGGAGTTGGCCAGCTTGTGAGGCAAACCAAGAAACGGAGAGTCGCTAGTCACTGGCACCCTGACGAGTAAAACTGGGTGGAAAATATGACAGCAGGGATCCTGGCAGAAGTTCGTCAGCAGGGAGGGCAGGCTGGTGGCTGCTCTTCAAGAAACCATTGCTCCACACTGGGAGGGGAGCGAGTCCGAGGCAGCCTCCTCCTTCACCCCACACCACCAGGTCCTGTGGCTTCTCTGGCCTGAGCCAGGAGTTGATGTCAGTATTGCCAGATCTACGAGGAGATGCCAACCAAGCTCTGGGGAAGGCAGAGCCCTGTCGGGCCATCCTGTCACCGTTGTTGCTGTTCAGAGTCAGGCAGCCCAGGAGGACAAAGATGCCACAGGGTGTGTGGTGGTGTTGGCCTTGGGGACATGATCTGTTGCCACCTCAACTGCTTCAAGTGGATGGTAGGGAAGGGAGGGAAAGACTCAAAATCCTCAAAACCCATGTTATCCCATGCTAGGGTCAGGTAGCATCATGGTTGCACATCCCTGATAATTTGGCTGCTGTAGGAACATAGGGGAGTGTAGCAGAGCAGGGATACAACATTGGGGAAAGAGGGGCATGGTCCAGAGGGAAGGTGGACAATGGAGAGAGGATCCAACACCAGAGGGAAGAGTTTGCCTTCATGGGATAACCCCAGGGAAGCTGAAGTCACACCTTCATCTGGTGATGAGCCCACCACTGAGAAACCAACAGAGTTTTCTTTCACCCCCCAAACCCTCTGAGAGTTACCATACCCATCCACCTGTGAACTCAAACTGGCACAGCTCCTCCAGGCAGATAACCCCCGGGTGAGACGGTGGGAAAATGTGATCCATCACTTGCATTCCTATTGACCTAGTTGTGGTGTTTCCGCTGATCAGCAAATTGTCTCCACTTGTACTCAGCGCTCGGAGTTTTGTTTACCGAGAAAATATCCGGTTGTCTGCCCCAGTGATCTGTCAAAGGCTTGGAGCATTTCTGAAGGCAGCAAGGTGAAAGCTGATGAGAGAAGAGTGGTTTTTTTTCTTTTTTTCGGTGCCCACTGCGGTTTCGTGACTGGTTCTTTAAAATGTGCTGCTCACCCCACATGCTCTTTACAATGAACAAAAGCTGGGTGCTGTGCAGTACTCAGAACAATACACTCAAAAAGATGATTTTATTCTGAGTCACAAAAGGAGCCTGCCTGAGATGCCGTGGGAGAGATGCGGAAGGGAACCTATAAGAGAAACCTAAATTAGTCCGTTCAGCACAGAGCCACAGCCAGAAGGGAAATTTGAGCTTTTCCACCATTTGCTTTGCCACTTCTTTAGATTTTTCCCTCTCCTGAATCATCTGAGCTCTTGTGTCTCCAGGACAACCCCGTCACCGGAGAGGAAGAGGGAACAGACGGAGCCGGAACACCACAGAAAACATCACCAGCATCCGGAGAAGAAAAGGTTGCATTGTAGTTTCCGTTCATTTTTCACCTTGGTATGAATGAGAGAAAGCTCTTGGAGTCCAGAGCAGCAAGAAGCAGCCTCAGGGACAGAAGAAGTGATGGTCACATCTCTCTGTGGAAGAAAAGACCAGAAGATGGTGCTTGTAGCCACTATGATGGTAATGGCAGGCTGCAACCCCATCGCTCACTGTGGCCCTCAGCCATGGAGACACCTGCGTGGAGGTCAGCAAGAGTCCCGGGCTCCAGAAGATGTGAACATGAGCTGTCCCAGGCTCCCGCTGCCCAGCAGGTAGATCAGAGCAGGGTGTAGAGCACCATCTGCGCTGCATTTTTGCCCAGAAATGTGAGGGGACATCTGCCCTTTCTCTGCCACCCTGCAGAGAGGCAGTGATTGATGACTGCAAGCTGCAGGGAGTGGCACTGGGGTGCTGCTGTCCCTCTGAGCTGCCCTGCTCTGAAGGCCATTGTCCCCTGTGCCCCCTTCCCTTCATCCCTCCTCACCTCCCCACCCTGCTGTACCAGCCACAGATGCACCCCAAGCCAGCCTTTCCCAAGGGGATCAAGATGGGTGAAGAGCAGAGAAAGGCAGAGAAACAAGCCCCAGTGACCTCCTGGAGGATGGAGGGCCCCGAAGGGCACATGGCTCTCGTGCCACATCTGGGCGGCGATGCCTCTAAACTGCTGATGCTGAGCCTTACCGAAGCTGTGAAACCACAAATTGCACTAGAAACTTCTTGCTCTGACGGCTGCACCCACTTCTCCCTGCTTCCTAAAAATAGAGCCTGGCACGGGGAGCCCCACGGCCCCGGCTCTGCCAAACAAGCCCCTGCTGCCTGAGTCACAGCGGAAGGGAGCGGGAGCATCCCGCGCATCGCCCTGCACGTGGTGAGGAGAGCAGCTCTCCTGGCACGGGGTGCGGGGGCCTGTGACCATCAAAGCTGCAGTGAAACGCCCTGGCGAGGCTCAGCCCTTTCATGTTGTGAAAGGAGAGGGTAGGAGTAAGGAAAAGCAAAACCCACGGGAGGCTGTGGGGCCGCCAACGCCAGCGGCTGCCTCCCACAGCACGGACTGATGGGGTGGGTGGGGAGGGTCCCAACAGCACCTTCACATCGCCCCTTCCTCCCCCACCCACCCTGTTGGGTCGGGACCAAAAGGCAGCCAGGACCGCGTCTTCTGTGCCTGCATGGGACTCACAAACAAAACAAAAGCCTCGGGAGAGAGGGGATGCTGCCATTTCTCCCCACCCCATGGGGCTGCATGGGGTCAAATCCAGACTTGAGCCGGCAGGGCCACCCACCCCTCAGCTCCCACCACCCCACAAGGGTCCCTGGCCACGTGGGTGGGCAAAGCCTGTAGGTCAGGGTTTACATCGTGCCCTAAGGAGGGTTTCACAGCCAAAGTTCAGGAGGTGATGCCATGTAGAACCCTCTCAGAGTTGATTTGGCAGCCACTAATTTAATTTTCTGCCTTTTTCTCCTTCATAAACCACATTCCCCCTGCCAAGGCAATATTAATGCAAATTATTAATTTTTTTCAAAACTTCACACACAACGACCTCCATAAGCCTTTCATCATAGGACTTCCTTCACTGGTACTTCAATCACTTCCACCATTCTTTGCTCCATCCCCTTTCAGCCTTCAATGTCATTTTCCCCCTTACCCTCTGTTGACCTTTGAATCCCCTTGGGAGCCTGTGCTCATTCCGCAGGATCACTGGGATCCCCTTGGGGTCATGCACAGCCCCAAGATGAGCATGAGAGCGTGATGCTGCTGGTGATGGCAGGAGATCAGCCAGCAAAAGTGAGCCACCAAAAGGGTGAAGAGCAGACAAGGAGCACTGCTCTGATCTGAGGGCTTTGGGGAAAATAATCCTCAGCCCCTGCCTGGGAGTAACCATCCCCATGGAGAAGGCAGCTCCTGGGGGCAGCAGGGATCTGTGCTCAGGTGGAAATCCACATGCAGCCACACTCTCTCGGGTCTGAGAGCCCAACCAAGGCGATGCACACACAGTCAGAGGATGCCAAACCTATCCTGAACCTCTTGCAAAGCCATGCAAAGGCAGAGCAGTGTCACCTTCAATGGCATGTGATAGGTACTGCAATGGTAACCCCCAGCACTCCTGTCTCAGCACTGTGATGCTCTGAGCCAGGCAGGGAGGTGTTGCCAGGAGCCCTCTCCCCACACAGCGCCAGCCCTGCCACTGCTGCCCCACCACCACGTGTGTCCTTGCCCTGACCAGCTGGTCTGCAGCAGTCCCAGGCACAGCTTGCTCCTAGGCCAGGCTGCAACGTCCCAAGAGAACAAACGTGAACAAATCCATCATAAAATCCCTGTGAGCCTGCGAGGGCCATAACAGAGAGCAGATACTAAAACAACTCTGCCATCTACTGACTTCTCCAGCTCCCTTCCTGCCCTCTCCATCCCTCCATCCCTGCTCACACAGCCACTCCCAAAGTTGTTGATAAAAATGAGGGGCTTTGGTGACTGGACCGGGTGCCCCAGGCGATGCTGGAGGAGCCCTGCAGCCAAGGACGTGCTCAGTCTCACCTGCCATGAACCCCAGGGACACAGGCACCACTTGAACAAGTCCTTACAAAGGGCTTCGTGGGGAGAAAAGCAGACTAAAGCTGCAAAAGCTGCTGCCAACCAACATAAGAATGTTCTTCCTGCTTGGCTGAGGGACAAGTCCTGCTCAAAGCAGAAAGTCCAACTCCCATAAAGCACTGATGCTTCTGGAATTTCTCCATCTGAACAGACCCCAGCTGCAGATTTTCCTTTGCACAGTTGAGCAAGCAGCACCCCACAGCTGGTGTGTGTCTCCTCCAGGTCCAGTCACCTCCACTTTCCCCACAGGGCCAGTGGGGAAGACCCAGTGACAGCCCCGAGCCAGCCTGGCAGCCCCGATGCCATGACCAGAGGCAGTGCAAAGCCTGGATCCGGGCTGAACTCTGACCCCGCTCAGCTAGTTTAGCTGAAGATCACAGTGCCATAGACAACCCCTGGTCAGGGGTAGGAACTACCACCCAGACACAGAAACCAGAGCAGCAAGATCAGCACAGCACCACCTTGCTGGTAAAATTGAAAGGAAACCACACACCCAGAAGTGGAAGTAGAAGAACATCCTTGGTGCTATGGAAACCATCATGCCAACGTGGGAAGGTACCTCCCAGGCTAAATTCTGGCCATGGGGGCAGCTGCCTCTTTCCAAGGCTGCAAAGCAAAGGAGCTGTGACTGCAGAGATCAGGGGAGACACCCAGCCATAAGGACATCACCAGCACCCTGACCCCGGCTCACACCTTACCAAGTTCACGCCTAAGCACTGCAGAGGCAGCTGTGTGTGACAAGTGGGAGTGTTTCAACACACCAGGAATTCATTTTCTCTTTTGCTTTCCTTCACAGCAGAGTCCCGGCATGCACTGCGTGTGCAGGACCTCTACAGCCAGAGATGGCTGGTGGGCCAGCACACCACGCTGCTGGGAGCACCACGGCCCCAGTCCCAAACACCTGCCTCCACACCATCAGTCCCAGTGGCTCAGGGGGCTTCTGTGGAGAAAAAATGGTGGTGACAACATGATGACAAATTTCAAGCTTACATCTTGGAGGCCAAGGACTGCCTCCTCCTGCAGTGCTGAGGATGCACCACATGGAGGATGGAGACTTCCCACAGCAGTGCTGCAGTGGGATGGTGCTACCAGAAGCATTGACAAGAGGGTCTTCATGCCATTTCTCTTTCTAAACAGTGAGAAAGCTAAAACCATGGACTCTATGTAGACAATCTGTTCCACAAATACTTCGTTTGCCCAAGGAAGGTATGGCCTTTTCAACACAGGTACCAGCGGCAAAAGGCTGTGCTGCAGCTCGAGCTCTCCTTCCCACTGGCACAGCATTTCCATCTCAGCCAGACACTTGTCACCAGAAAGACTTGCTTTGGATTCTTTTTGGTCACTGCAGAGAGATGCAAGTCTCCAAACAGCCTCCTGAGCTGTCTGTGCTATGCATCCTTTCCAGAAAGTGTGTTGCACACCTGAAAATGAGTAAGGAGATCAATAGATGTGGCCACACGTGATGCCTGGTGATGGTACAACATCTGAAGTGCCAGCTTCAGTGTTCCCCTCTGCCCTTTTCAACTCAGAGGAGAGGTATTTACAAGAAGCAGCTCTGGCCCAGGTGAATCACAGCCCTGGTGTGTGAGCAGGGCATCTCCCATCCTTCCAGGAACATGACAGAAGATGCTGTAACCCCGGCCCCTACATCCTGCTGATGTTGGGAGTAAATCAGCTGCAGTTTCTGGGTACAAGTCACTCTTACCAAGAGATGCATGATTCTTCTTGGATCTTGCAGCCTGCAGCCAGTCTGCACAGGGCTGAGAGACCTCAGCTCATCTCATGTTTACCACAGGGGCCAGGTGCGCACCTGGGCTTCTCCTGCAGAGCAGCTGCCCTGCTGGGAACCTCAGGCCTGGCCCTGACCCCTCCCGCACTGCTGCTTCATGATGTGGGACCTCTGTTCCATCTCCTGTCCCACCACACCTGAGCTGTGATGGGCTGGTGGCTGGAGATCCCCCAGGAAGCACCCTGAGTGCGTCCGCTGTCTTAGTCCTTCCCAGAGATTTCCCATTAAGGTGTGGACAAAGTTCTTGTAGAGCTACAGAGAAACATGGCTTGCTAAAGTACTCTGATTTAGGAGGAGATGGGGCTAAAAAACTAAAATTAAGATGATTATCCACATGCAGGTCCTCCAGGATCAAGTCATGCCAGAGGAACAAGCTTCGCCTGGAAAAGGCTCCTCCAAACTTCACTTGTGCATCAGACTCAGAGCTACGTGCTTCACAGGGGACTGCTGGTTACGAGTTCAGGGGGCAGATCCCAACACCAAATTGGAGAGTTGTGGGATTTCAGCTCCCCAGGCTCAGCCAGGGTCCCAGGCAGCACATCCCACCACCCCCCAGACACCACCATACCACCATGTCGGCTGATGAAAGCTGGCCTGGGGACACCCAAATGCTGCTCAGGGTTCACCTTCTTTTTCCTAGATCATCTCTTCATAAGACCAGGCTGAGGGACACACTTCTCCTCATTCACTTGAATGAGTCACCAAAACCCAGAACCTGTAAATCCCTTTTAGCAGAAAAGCAACATTTATTTTAAAGTGGAAAATCTTTGGCCTAAAATAAACCCCTGCACATCCCGAGGGCACCACCACACAGCCACGATGCCATTGGAGAGGCCTGAACACTGAAATGGCTGCTTGCTGTGAAAGAAAAGTCCCTAAATCCCTGTTCAAGGAACACACACAAATGGCACTAACCATGAGGAAAGAAAAACAGACCTGTCCATCCCCCCCCAGTGCTCAGGGAGGGAAAGGAGAACGTGCAGCTGTCCAGAAACTGTGACCATTTTGCTGAGTCACAAGAAAATCTACCCACGTAAGTACTGAGTGTTGTCAGCCCTGCGACAGTAAGTGGGGGAAACTGTACTGGAAACTGGGCTGAGTGGTTTGAGAGGAAGGAAAGCAAACCCAGAGCAGATCCAGACCTCAGCATCGCCCCCCCCCCACGCCCCACCAGGAGCCAGGAGCCAGCCAGGATGTGGATCCCGCTGGCCTTCACCATCTGGGCATGTATGTGGAAGATCTGGGAGGCAGGACACTGGCTTTCTCTTGCTGCTTGTGTCTGGTTGCTCGTGACACCTTAGATAAGTCAGCTGGTGGCAATTTCACCACTGGTGAAATGAAACATCTCTGCTGCTGGGAAGAGTGAAGATCCAGAGGTGGAAACAGTGAAGATGTAGACATGGAAACAGCCAAATATATTCAGTGGATGTAGAAAAATATCACCATGCCAGCTCTAATCTTCAGAGCAATGTCATTTCAGAGTGGATTGTTCCTCGAGGTGGGGCTGCAGGATCAGCAGATCCCTTCCTCCCCAGGTCAGGTCTGTTTTGGCTGTGATCGTAATTGGTGAGCGATCTGCCTGTCCTTATCTGGACCTTATCTGGTCCATTACCTGGACTTCATCTCACCTCCCCTGTCTTGATGAGGGGGAGCGAGCCAGCAGCTTGGTGGGCATCTAGCAGCCCAGCCAAGGGCAACCCGCCACAAGATCCTAGCCTGAAGGTGTCCAGCAGTGCCACACGACAGAGACAGTTTCTAAGGGACAGCCTGGNTTCTCTCCTGTGGAGCATGAAGTAACAGCAGAGCGTGCAATCTCTCAGGACCAGGATCTGTTAAAGGGGACTCAGGTTTTTTTCTTCAATTTTGCAAGGCAAGAACATCAATGGAACTGAAAGTAGGCTCACACCACAGTGCCCACCCATGCGAAACTATAACGAACCACAAAACCAGGCAATTACACAAGCTTCTTCTAATGTTACCTGGTTCGTTTTCTGGGTATTGGCTGCTGCTAAAAACGGCCTCAGGACAGCTTAGTGGTAGAAATGACCTCTTGGTGTGCTATTGCCAGAAAAAACACTAAGCTTGTCCTAGAGGGTAGAAACATGTGATTCAGGTCTCCAAGAATGAGACCCTGTCTTCAAATAAGGGCTGATGAGCAGCAAACTTGATGCATAGGTGCACACACATTGCATATCCTCAGGCATGCAAAGTGCCACTGAGAGCTCTGACATTCTCACAGTGCAAAAGCAGCCAGAGGTGACCCTTGCTGTCTGGACTGCTCCTACTCTCCTTCCACTGCAGTGGTGGAAGCAACACGAGGCAGGAGATAGGAGAAATATCCTGCAAAAGGGAAGAGACACACACAGCATTTGCACGATACAAAGACACAGAGGACTATACACAAGTGGTGAAAACCTCCTGCAGCCAAAAACACACGTCTAAGGAGGCCATACCAAGCGTCCTTCCTGACTGAGCCATATCAACACAGATGGATTTCCCAATTCAGGAATAAATGAGTACACACCTCAGGAAGATGAGCTGCTCCTCCTCTGACCCTGCCACCCACACACCAGCAGCACCCAAGTCTGGCACACAAGCCCCGCACACAGTGCAGTGTCACTGCAGGAGTGAGCACAGACAGCAAGATCACCAATATGATGGGTTTTTTCCAAAGAGAGCAGCTAGGAATACATTTATTTATTCAAAAAGAGATTTAGGGCGGTTTAAGTTCTTCACCAGGCCCTGAAAAGAAACAAAGAATAATGGATCACATTTATCCATGGAGTAAATGGCAGCACTGAGCGTTCAGGAAATGCAAGACCAGGCTCATTTCCTACATGGAAAATAACAATACCCTCTTTCATGCCACAAAGACATCAGGCTCTCAGTATTTTTACTATATGCCAGATGACTGAAATAGAGCTACTTGAGTTTAGAGCCACCAAAGAATTAGACTGAAGTTACTGAAGCTGTTGCTTGGGCTGAGGTTTCAGAAGGGCTCTTGGAGAAGTACAGAAACAAACCAAATCCAAATGCAGCCTTGCGAGAAGGGCTCTTAGTTTGACATCCAGCCACATTTGGTCACTGAAAACCCGAACACTGACAGTTTATCAGCTGCACAATTTACCCAAACCTACTTCTGAATAATCACAGAAGTTACTGTCGGCTGAGAGGCAGGCTCAAGAACACGCACCAAGAGCCAACACAACAGCTTAAAAATCCTGCAAATGCATACAATTGATTCATTTAATAGCTTAAATCAAGCTAAAATACAATTTAATGACACCCTTATATACAAAGAATATGTCACAAATAATGCATCAACAGAAATACATGTTTAACACAAAGAAGTTAAACTGGTTCTGTGGCAGATGCTCGTTTATATATGTATTGATTTAATTACAGATTTTTCTCCCTCCTTTCAAGATTGCTAAAAACGATTCAGAATAGAATCCCGTAACTCCTCAAACCAAGCCCAACTGACTAGGTGCACTATTTTTTCCTTTGGTTGTGCCTGCAGAGATGCACAACATTTCTGGTCTTATTGACATAAACAAGGTTGGAAGCACGGCCAGGAATGCCATGGTTTATGCTCCTGGTGCACCGCTGCATGCATGGATGTGTGTGTGTCTTCATAAGCATAAAAGCTACGATCAGGCCAGAAGATCCCTGGGGTTTCAGTCTCCACTATAGCAACTTTCTGTGCATGCTGCAGCCGTGTATATGAGAGATGAGGGGGGTGGATGTGCACAGGGGAATAACCCTGGCTCCGGGTCCCTGTGCTCCCCAGTTTGCAAAGCCACAGAAAGCATTTTTCCTGGATGAGGAAGAGTGATAGAGAAAGCTTTTATTTTCCTGAAACCCCTCCCTTCCCAAGCATTTCTTCATGGGCACGGGCAGCGTTTCTCGTTAGTCACTGTTACAGGGTTGTTTTGTGCCCTACAGCATGTTGGTGCAGGAAATCTGCCTGGACTAAGAGCAGCCTGAGAGCCTGCTGCAGCCCGGGCAGCACCAGCACCCTGTGAGATGATGCCAGAGCTGCTTCCCAAATGATTTCTTTTTCACCAATATTTCCAGGCTGCTCTCCTGGAATAGTAAAATAAAACAAACTACATTTTGGGATGCCACTGAACAGCCTGTGGGCAGACCCTGGATGCAGGGAGGGGAGGGTCACTGCTTGTGCCTGTGCTGGGAGGATGCTGCACAGGGATGCCTGGTGGGAAGATGATGCATGGTGCATCCCTCAACTTGCTACCTGCCCCTGCCTGAGAGCTCCAGTGTGGCTTTGCCTCCATCATAGCATCATCCCATGAGTGTTCCTGAGAGATGAGAGTTCTGTAACAGCATGTTTTGAAGGACGGATCTAGAAGCCTCCTCATCAGACCCAGCTCATCCTCCAGCCCTGCCCGGGTGTGGGCAGGTGTTAGTCACACACTGACCAGCTTTGTTCAATGTGCCATCTTATAGATGATGCATATGGCTTTTATGCCTTAAATCTATCTAATAAACTGAATACTATGAAATATTTTATTTTTCAAGAAACAGGACAAATGGTGCAACTGTGATCCTGGTCCTACATATTTGGACAAACCCAGAAAAACAGTGGAAATCACCCAGGGCAGGCATTGGGCAATCGTTTCACGCTCTGCCAGCAAATGTAGAAGTCAATGAGAGGGTGCTTAGATTGTGCATGGAGCAGAATGGAAACACCCTCTGCCTCTCCTGCCCCAGCCCTTTTACTCAGAGTAAATCACTCACCTTCGTGCTCCACAGAGACCTGGGGTGCTGTGGACCTGCAACGCGGCACAGTCCTTGGGTGCTGTTGTTCTAGCAAAGTACCTTCATGAATTGCAAGCAAAATAATGCCCGGCTGCTCTGTGCACACTTACAATCACATCGCTGGTGCAACCTTAGGCGGGGGAAAAAGAGTATTTCAATGCTAATCTTTTCTTAAAACATGGCACAAATCCAGCATCAACAATGTGTGGTAGGTGGAACCGTGATAGTATCACACGTCTCAAATGTCTTAGTTATGTGACAGCTTGACCAAAGCCAGGAGATTTTCCTTAAAATCTACATATTCTACCTTAAAAACCCATCTCCTTTATGTACTAAGAAGTCCAGCTGGATGACTTTTCTAATTGCCCATCATTTTAACTAGCCTTTGTGTTTTTCTCTGCAGTGATTTGAGTACAGTACCCAGATTGCACACAATGTTCCTCATGATGGTGAGCTGCACATGGTGACTTGTTAAATATCATTTATCTAGCACACGCTTGAGACTTGATGATCTTCAGGTAGTTCTCAAGAGGCAGCATCATTCCTCCCTGTCCTCCTAAGAACCTGGCTTTTCTGCATTAATCCATACTGCTCTACAGCCTCCACAAATCCAGAGGTCCTTGTTTCCAGAGCCACAACCAGATCCAGTCAGACACGGGGACTGCTCTGTGAGGGCCAGTAGCTGGATGGGGTCCACAAAACTTTCAGACAGAGTTTTGAGGCTTTCACAGGAACTAATCTTTAAAAAGCAGGGAAGAGTTGATCTTTTGCCAGGCCAAAACAGAGTGTTGTCCCTTGACCACATCATTCAGTGGTATCTGCAAGATTTGGTTCACTTCTGAGCCTACAAACACAGGGTGACAGTGTGTGGGGGGCTGTTTGTCTGCTGCCAATGGAGTCACCTGCAGCCGACCAGGCACAGGGAGACAGCATGGACAGGCAGCCAGTACAGGATTATTTTAGGCTGTGCACAGTTACCAGAGATGTCCTTTGGGTGTTGGGTACATTCAGTTTCCTTCCATCCACGCAATCCATTTTACCATTTGGTGGAGGGATTTACCTAAAGGGACCCTTCTCTTTTGTAAATATTCAGTACTGGGATCTAATTCAGTGATTTATAATGCTCAGTGTAGAAACTTTTTATATTAATTGTGCTGCATGGGAGCGAGCTGTTACTTTACCCCTGTCTCAGTTGGGAAGGCAGCAAGGAGGAGGTGCAATACTGCTGGATAATATTTACCTAGCTCGTGCTGTGCCTAGCATTTGCCAGGTGAAGGAGGGATCAGGAAAACACAAATGGCTCTGATCAGACTCAACCCAGAGCCTGCAAAGCCCAGGCTGAGGCGATGGGGGCAGATGGGGGTATAGAGGTGAGGACGGAGGTGAGGGAAGCAGCAGCTTCCCAGGGTGTGAGGGCTCTGTGGGGCCAGCCAGACTCACGGGAAGCACTGCACCCAGCTTAGCCCCTGAAGAGAAACCACGTTGAGAGGTGGTGTGAACCAGCAGTGTGGGTGCTCACAAGCTCAGCCAGGTTCATGGCAGCCTCTTGCTGGGCCGTGGTTTGGGTAACACCACATCTGAGCTGTCTCACAGCCAGTTTGGGTCAATCAGCTCCGTAACGGATCCAGCCACCCATAAGCATCCTCTGAGGTGGCCCAAAGAGCCCTGTGACCCCACAGCCCAGCCACTGACTTCCCACCCCTCTTTGCACCCCCAGCAAAGACACCATGACCTGGATGGTGTGACCACAGCCGAGCTGCTTGCACAGCAATGTTACCAGTGCGGTAACACGCAGCTCTGTGACATGGTGTGATACTGAAACGAGGAGAGCATCCTGCTCCCAGCAACCCAGGCACCAAAACCACCGCTTTGCACCAGTTTTCTGCTGAAATCCTCCAAATGTAACAATAATGATGACTTGGGGGGGGAAGCGAGGGGAAAGGGGGAAAAAGAGGAGATAAAGGGGGGGGGGGGGAGGAAAAAAAGAAAGGGGAAAAAAAAGAGAAAAAAAAAGTATTTTGGACACTTGCAAACATCACTGCTATTTCCTGACCTTAGCAGCATTGTGCAGGGCACAGATCACCAGTTTAGTTCCAACAAGTACAAATTCACCAGTGCTGAGATGCTCTGGCCAGATCGCAGCCTTGCTGTGTGACTGAGCCCCTCACCAGGATCAGGACTGTCCTGCTTGGCAGAGCCTGCCAGAAAAGAGGCTTAAAAACTGCAAGATGGTCAAATATCCCAGTGATGAGCAAGTGTTTCCCAAAGGCTGTGTATCACATGGGTACGTGAGTGTCCCCTTCCCATCTGTGACGGGGCAAATTAATTGACACCTGAACAAAAATGAAAGCAACAGCAGCTTGGGTTCCCTTCTCTGGAAGAGACCGTGACCATTTTCCCAGTGACATTGCTCTTAGCATCGCTGCGAGATGGCAGTGCCCTGGGCTGGGGACAGCCATCCCTCTCTCAGGGACCCCAGAGACAGCCCAGCTCCCCAGGAAACCTCTGCCACCTCCAGCCCCAGAGCACACACGAGAACTTGTGTTCTTTCAGCTCCTCATTCAAAATCAGGAATAACAAATTCAAACATTGTCATATCTCCATCATGTTTCAGGGACATTTGGAACTAGGCTGAGTTTGTAAAAAGGTGGGCTGTTGGAGGCAATGAACCCCCAAAGAGGTCATGTAAACTGTGGCCAAGTCACTCAGTTGCATTCCTCCCATTTTTTTCTTATTTTTTTTTTGGTGTTAACCTTAAGGTTTTTCTTTAATAGCAAAAGAATCTCTCTTGTTTGTCATTGCAGTCCGGGACTATTTTTAACACTGCTAATGAGTGACTAAAATGGGGTGGAGTAGCTAAGCCAGCTACACTGCTCCCAGCCACCCACAAGGTTTATCTGACCATCAGAGGAAGAGCTGGATCGGGGCCATCCCATGTGAGAAGGCAGAGCACGGTGCCTGCAAGCACGAGACATGGAAGAAAATGTCTGTGTCTTGGGATATGGATGGTGAAAAAACATATAACAGTACCTGCAGCTCATTAAAAAAAGCCCCAGCCTCCTCCCAGGACAGGCATGTCAAACCCTTGAGTATTTTTCTCTGCATTAATTTCTGAACAGGGAGCACACAGCATGCAGGTTGCTTCTCAATTGCCCACCAGAAAAACACATCCACGTAAACAAGTTATTCCTGGACTAGAGCTTTGGAGATGGCACCCAAATGAAGGCAAATAGCAGTTTCTCACAGGGTCAGTAAAGTACCAGCAAACGTAGCACCTGGCCCACATTTGTCCTTCTCTCCTCGGGAACGCTCTCCGCAGAGCTGCGCTGGTGTTCGGAGTCAGGAGCTGTTGAAACGGGCACATCCCGCATCCCTTCTCCTCCCATCACCACCACCACTGCTGCATTCAGAGGAGGAACTGAAAATAGCTGTGGGAAGCACCAGATGGCAGCTGCTGAATGCAGAGCACCGTCTGCCAAGTCCTTCTGAGCAAGAGAGCGCACGTGCTGGATGGGAATGAAGATGCCATCACCGGAGCATGACGGCAGCGTGGAGCAGTGGGAACGCAGTGCCAGCCTGAGTGGAAAAGCAAGAAACACCCCACTCTGGATAAATACTGTAGAGGAATATATATGTGTATATATCATATACATGTATATAAAAAAGCTTACCTAATGTAGAGAACTGCTGTGAAGTGTTCCAGCATCTATCCCTACTAAATCATTAAAGGCAGCTTGCACTGATGGGTTAACTGGGTTTATTGCAGAAGAAAATGAAGATGCCTACAAACCCAGGCACGCTCTGGTGCACGGTGCTGCAGTGGTGTAAGAAAGAGTGCTGGAGCAGCAGAGCCACTGTCCCCTAGCTCTCTACCCCAAGGTCATCATTCTTCCAACAGCCAGGGGAGAAGAACAAGTGGAACCTGGCCCCACAGCTCACAGCACTGGGGAGCAGGGTCCAAGGGATGACACTGGCCCTGGGGCTGCCCAGGCACTTGCTCCCTTCCCACAGGTCTGCAGCACAGCTGGGCAGCGAGGATGTGCCCTTAGCAAACCTTGCAGCTATGGCTCAAAGTGTTCCCGTATCAGGGGGGAATTAGTGATGCCCCGTGTCCTTGCAATAAGTGATATGCATTTAAAAACAAGGGTGGGTTTTTTTAGCTCCACTTGGTTGATTCACCAGAAACAGGGGCTTTGTAAGTGCCCTTGAATGTTTCCAGCTGTGACATGTACAGGACCAAACCATTCCAAGAAGCACTACATCTTAAGAGCATTGAAATATACTGTTGTATGTCTTTCATACCTTAGAGAGAACTCATTTAAGCATTTTAGTGGGTACGGGGGGGGAGACAAATAATTTTTCAGTACTTTGAAGCAATAAATTCACTGGAATTACAACACACATTAGTAAAACAGATGTACAGAAGCTTGGAAATCTTGCTTTGGCCCATAAGGGAAGTCAAACTATCTTACCATATAGCCTTAAAAAAAATTTAAAAAATAAAGAGTTAAGTGGTTTGTGGATGACAAAAGAAAACCCATTGGAAAGGTATTCCTAAACTTAAAAGAGAAGAAAGGCAATTTTGTAGAAGCATTTTAAAAGGTGATTTTTCAGTGCTTATCTATGGGACAACAGGATATTGGTCTACTTTTCATTAATTTTGGTTTTATTAAAACAGTTCCTCTTGTATGTGATCTCAGGTTGGTCTAGTTCATGTATACACTAGAGCAAGTTAATACATTAGAAACTAGGATTTAAAAAATTTTTTCTTTTAAATTAGTACCATAAAAATCTAAAGTTGCTGAACTCAAATTATTTATGAAATTACACAAGGTCTTATAGCTGAAGTAGACCAGTGGCAGTGTAGATATCTGCTGTAAACAGCCACAAACACTCAGACCAGCTAAGGATTTGTCCTATAGATCACAAGCTCTAGGATCCCAAAGGTCAACTTTCCTTAAGCAACTACTTAGAGCTGTCAGATAAAGTTAATTGTGCTCCTTTGAACTAAATTAATGTATAGCTAATGAAGGATGAAAAAATAAACCCGAATCTTTTTCATCCTTAGGATTTACAATAAAGGCTAAGCAGTCTCTCTTTCTGCAGGGATTACATACACAAACATCAGTCACATGAGGTTTTACTCACAGTAGCCTCAGCAAACATATTTGCCAAGGGCGAGTGGTGAAGCAAGGTGGGGATTTTAAAGTGCAGGATGGATGCACAGCTCATGGCTGCCACTTCTGCTGCACGGAGGAACATTGAGATCAAGCCCTGTTCAGGCACTCTGAGGCCAGCGGGATGCAATTACCGTGAACAGAGGGATTTTTGCTTGTTCTGGTGACAGAATCCTTCAAGCTCAATCGTTTAAAAGTCAACCAGACAGGATTTATTTAGAAAAATAACCTTTTACACCTGCAGAGAGCCTGGGAAAACAGACAATCCAGTTTTTTGCTCAGTGGTATTTTAATTCTCTCCCAGTGAGGACCCAGATTTCCTACCAGATCTACTGTTAATTCACTCTTTTCTAGAGAATGATTACATATTATGAGAGAGCAAAACAGAGCCTTCGGGCATATGCATATTATATGGTTCCTGAAGAATGTTCCTGTGAATTGCAAGTACGGTTACAAATTACTGTACTTTCAAAACATAAATATGGTAATGTGCTTTGCTGACCTGTGGTTGTCTTGAAGTCTTTTGCCCATGGTCTCAGACTATTTTAAACAATACGGAAATATCAAATTAAGGTAAGAAGCTGCAGCACTGAATTTACGGTAGCTGCATCCCTACAGTTATAATTTATTAACTGCATTGATAAGAACTGAGTTTCTTATCAAGATAAGGTAAATGAATAAACACAGAAACATTAAGAAGTGCCAAGAGTCCTTCTAGAGAGGGCTACATGAAAAGCCTTAAGTAGACAATATTTCTTCACAACAAACATTCTGTCAGGTTTAATACCACAGCTATTAGAAGTTATTTAATGAATAGAAAAAGATGATTTTTCATTCCCCAAATAGTTAATAGCACACGTATTCTTCCAACTGAGAGAAAAAGCACAGTATAGCTGCAGTTCATTTCCTCTTGATTCACAGCTGTAAATTATAAAGAGTTCACAGCAAGAACTTCCTCTTTCAGAATAAAGTAGAAACATCCAGTTGCTAAAAGTACAAATCTCGTCTTCTGTCATGAATCTGAATACCTGAAAGACACAGCAGTATCAGGACAGTCAAACAGCACAGTCCATGCAGTCTTCTAGGATTTGTGCAAACAAAATTGCACCTTTGGGTCTTCTCTGATGCAAGAGAGCCCTTACTAGAATAACCAGAATGTGATCCATCTAAAGTATCCCCAAAATATTGCACATCAAAGAACCAACATAAGGGTATGACACAGTCTCAAGAGACTAATAAAAGTATGGAAGCCTGAATGCTTTGGGAATAACTTCTTAGGACAACTCTCCTAGCAGCATGGTGAATTTGCTGGTAAAAACTGCAGTAATGCAAGCACACAGGTCCAACAGGGACCTCAGCCTGAAGCCAGGTGCTTGAGATACAACGCAAGGGGTATCTGTCCTATCTTTCTGGGATCTGAAACTTGGACAGTCAGTGGAAAATAGGCGTTGTGAAGTGGCCAGCTCTAAATACAGCCTCTAAAATTAAGGTAGATAGGGTTAGAAAAATCATATCTCATTTGAATGGAGTGTTTTCCCTCTTCTCAGTTAATGTAGTTATGAGGACGGTGTATCTATCTGAGAGAAAAACAACCTTTTGATAGACAGTCTGAAACCAAGCAAGGAAGCATCTTTAGTTTTACATGCTTAAGTAAGGCAGCTATCCTTCATAGGTGAACATCAATTTGTTCCAAACATGCTGGTTTCATTACTCACCTGCAGTGGCATGGCTTACACTGGGATTTTCTGAGCCTTGGTAAGAGCTTGCTTTCCTCTCTTAAAAAAAAATTAAATAGAGATGAGCAGAGATTCAACATAGAGCTAAAAGTAGACCATAGTTCTTCAAGAAACCTTGTGCTTTTGCAGCCCAGCCTATAACACAGGTGCTGGGGAGCTCTGTGCTGTCTGGCACAGCAATATACACTGCCATAAATATAAGTATCAGCTGTTCTTAAACATGACACAGCACAATGAGGAGTATACTTAACAGACAGAGCCAATAAACAGGGGATCCCACAGTCAGACAAGATGCACACATCCTAGGGACTTGTCAAAGACTCCCTGTCAACATGGGCCAGCCATTTCTTATCTGTTCTTTTCGGGTTGCTTGATAAGCACATGTACAGCTTGACACATGTGGTGTTATGAGGCTCCCTGAATATTCAGAAAGGCCCTGCAAACATCCTGAAAGAAAAGGCTTTAATTGGCAATGGTTGGAGAACATTACACTGCTTAATTTCCTTTTCATTTTTTCCTCATCCATTTTTTTCTTATATTTTGAAAAAAAAAAGTCCACTGTTGTTGGCACTGCTTCCCTTTTTTGATCCCAACATTAGTTTCATGAAACATCTTTTTTTGGAGGAGTTGGTTCGTTGGGCTCCCAAGCCTTGATAGGCTCACATTGCCCCCTTGGGGGAAGAGAGCACCTAACCTTGTTCTTAAATTAAATCCTAGAAGTCCAGATACTGTCTTTAAAGTAATTACTGTCATTTACTAGCTGCAAAAAGTCTAGTGCACCATACAGCCTCAGCTAAATCTAACTATGTACCACGAGCAGAAGGTTTGTGTTCCAGCTGAAGACATCCGCACTCTCCCTTTTCCACGCCCAGACAGGCATCAGACACTAGCAGGGATGAGTTTAATAAACTGCTTTGGTGTAGCCTCAAAAGAGGACCTGTGGATAAGACTGCCTGCAGATATAAACCATGGTTCAGCCCATGGTCTGCTGAATTCCTGCTGATGCAGATTAGAAACTGGGTAACCAGTAGGTATTTCACAGCTATTTTTCAAAACCTAAGGTTCAGGACCACTTCTTCACATGCCTGGCCACTTTTATCTAGAAGCACCAGGTAGGACGCGCTGTATTGTTCCAGCAGACTCCCTAAACAATTTCACAACCCTTTCTTCTTGGAGCCCAGTGCCAAGCTGACTGTCGGGGTAACGCCCAGGCACAGCAGTGCAGGCAGACGCCGACAGGGCACCTGGGCTCTGGCCAGGAAGCCTGACCCCAGAGAGCTTCTCAAAGGCTGAATTAGTCACAAGGGAGCAATTTTATCAGCTGTCCTAGATGCTGTGGGCACATAAGCTCCCGGGAAGTGGACTTCAGTCACCAGCCATCTTTCTCCTGTGTGCTGGCAGTACATAGGATTGGAATTCCTATTAATTGCTAATAATAAATAAACAACAATCACTCCTGCCTGACCTGCATTACTCTGGGAAATCTGCTGCAGAGAGCAATCCCAGCCTTTGACACACAGGGCAGCAGCGCTTCACGGCAGGCAGCAATCAGCTGGGAGACAAGGCAAGGTCAACCCACCAGCCCCTTTATCCCAGTCCTTCCAGCTACAGAGACCAGGAGGGAGAGAAATCCATGGCCTTTCTGGTAAGGGCTGCAGTTTCACATCATTAATATCACAGACCATCACTAACCCCACGCAGTAAGGTAGGTTGCTCAGGGCTCTTACTTGGGCAGCCCTTTCTGGTCATAAGACAAGAGCATCTGGTACGCACCATACCTGCTACCTGTAAGGTGGAGATCCCAATAGCACTGTGAATAAAGCTTATATTAACTTAAAATATCTCCTTAACATAAGCCAGAAGGTAAAATATTGTGCAAGTGAGCAATGCATATTTTTTGACTAAGCCATACTATATAGCTCATCAGTCCCAAGTACCACAGGACACATCATGGGCGTTATAGTGAAAAAAATTTCTTGAAGCTGGGCAGAAGATGGCTCCAATTTAGGAGCCTTAGGAAGAGATTGTATTATTTTGTCTTTTTTACATAAGATGCCATCAAAGAATGAAGTGATAGTAATTATTTCCTTACCTCCCCCAGGAGCTGAACTTTGACTTGCATTTTGTAACCTAGCAGGTCCAGTCATACAAGCAGAACTTGAGTGTTGCTTCATGGTACATTCTTGCATGGATGTCAGGCACCTTTCCTGTTGCAGAAGACCAAGAAGAGAACCGTATTTCCTGTCAGAGGTCGGTTCATCGACCGCGTGCAGATCGGGCAAGGCGTGATGATGATACACTGAATTGGTAGGACTGGGAGTCCCAATCGAAGGGAAGGGCCATAAATCTGCAGGTTGATTTGGATGACTCCGCAGAGTTGATGGCTGGTATTGGCCTGCCATACCAGCAGCAGGGAAATTCAGAGCAGAATTTGACATGCTTGTTGCAGAAGACGACGGATATGGTTTGGAGCAATGTGAAGAGAAATTCCACTGATGGGGAGACATGCTCTCTACTTAAAAAGAGAAAGAAAGCATCTGAAGTCTCATCAATTCTTACTTTTTTCCAAGGCAAATTCCAATGGACACTTCTAAAAGGAACACTATCGGATCTCATATTTTTACAGAACTATATATTCACTTTAGTGCTGCTTATCTTCAACAACCACAAACCGATACTAAAAGCAGACTAAACCACCATCACCAATACTTTCAAATAAATATTGATGTGTTTTCTTACAGGCCCCTAGCATAAAGCAGGTTTTTAACAATTGTAAGCTTAGTCAAATACATTTTTGCAAAGATGACAAATTAAGTCATAATACACTTAATGAATCTGACTGTGATGGAGACTCTCGGCTGGGAAATGAGGACCCAGCCCTGCAACAGGCCCATGGACAGGCTGGGAAGCACCCAGCAAGCACAGGAGCCCAGGATTTACCCAGGAATTAATTTACTCAGGAAGTTTCAGGGCTTTGCAAGCTGGCTTTGTGTTTGTGCACAGTTCCAAATTTAAGCACACTGCATCTTAAATTCCTTAGTGAAAGGCAGTCAGTCACTCCCATCTAACAACGCTCACGTGTGGAAAGCAGCTCACCGTTCTTCAGGACAGCCTCACCCTTCTGCTTCGTGCTCAGGTCTTGTGGGTTCTTGGCATTGCTCAGAGCTCTAGAAAAATGTTCATCTACCACGCTGTTAATGTCCCCTTGGAAATAAGTGAATACAACACTCCGAGACCCCCATTCTGTTTTCACGGGTTCTTTACTTTTACACGGCTTTGGAGAGAGCTTCTGTGTTTGTTCCATTTTCAATACCCAGCAGTCCCTACCAAAAACAACAAACCAGACCAGTCAAAGAAACAATATTCAATTTCAAGTGCAGAGTCAGTGGTGAACCCATCTTCCCCCCAAAACTGGTGGGGCCAGAAGAACTGTTATTAGTAAGATTAGATTCTTTATCTGGATTTCTGCTTCTCCCACGCATCTTTCCTTTCCTGATTTCCTTATTATATAGTATTCATAATACAAAATACTTTGAGTATAAAACAAAAGGAGAAACCTTGCAATAACTATGTACTGCATTTCTCAGAATTGCAATGGGATTGCTTTTTTCCCAGTGAGTCCAATTGGTCTTTAACTCATGCAATGCAGTAACTTTTGCTGGTGAGCTCTAGGTTTGATGTAACTGTACAATACACAGCCTTAGTAAGAGATACTGCATTTTGAAAGCAGTGAATAGCTCACCAGTGCAGAGGCCCTGATGAGTACCAACCTCGTTTGAGTTACTGCCAATGCCATAGCATCGGCTCTGTTGAAGAATAAAATGGGCACCTCTATCCACCATTTCTCATCGTGCCTTCACCCATCTTATAACACTGTACTGTGCAAATATGCCCTGAGGATGGAACTATGCTGAAAGAACAGTCACAGAAATAATTTAGAGGTGGCATTAGCCCTGGATGAAGTTCAGGGTAGACTTATCCAAATGGTTTGTCCAATTCTGTTGTTCAAAAAAACCATATTGACAGAGTGGAAAAAAAAAATAAGATAAAATACTCATTGGAGCTTAAAATAATAACTTTAGATAAGGTAAAATTTGAATTACCTCGATCACTGCCAGGACAGATCTCCACAAGGAAGAGACTTCTCAGAATAATTAGTTGCTTCACCTGTTAGAAAAAGACAGGCTAAATTACTGGAAATTCGAATTATGGCAAATTCAAGTAAAAACCAAAAACCAAAACAAAACCTTTTTTGTTTGAAACAACTTACCTAGGAACACAGTAGGTCTGCCAGTTGCTTAGAACTTTGGTAGCAAGACTGCTAAAACACACTGTAGTGCAACCAGAAGCTATGGATTTAAGGCAGGAATTACTAGTTTGCAGGAAGCCAAGAGAAGACTGTGAGACTCCTTTTTGTCCTCCTTAAAAATCTCTGCTGACAGATATGGGAAGAGTAGGGCAAGGAACGTTACTGCTTGCCCTGAGAAGCACGAGTTTTGTGTTTGTGCAGTTTCTGCCCACAGGGGAGCTGGTTCCACAACCAGAGCTCATACGTTCTGCTGTAATCAAAATCCTATTTAGCAATGCTCAGGCTATGGATGTAGGGAGAAGTCCCTGCTGTTTCTACTCAATTTTCCAGTCTCACTGTCAGCTCACCACACCACATAGCATAACTGATTTACCTGGGTAGCAAAAAGGTGGCTGTTATTTTTCAGAGGCCTGGGGGAACCTTTGGCCGATAGCCAGCTGTACCACACAAAACCCAATGAATCATTAGATTTGTGTTTCCATCCCATTAACCCTGCAATACACAGTGCTGCTTAACCTATTCCAATACATTTACCCCATTTCTTTTTTAATCACAAACACGCCAAAGCCTCAGAAGCTCCCCAATAAACAATGCACTCCTCTATCTCAAAGGGTATTCTGGAGTATCTGCAAAGGCTGCCTACAAATGGACTCTCAGTATTTCTTGCATATGAAAAGACTGTTCAGGATGCAAAGACTCAGACATTAAGAAATATGAAGATTAAGGTTATCCAGCTATAATCTATTCCCCTTTTTATGCCTAAATCTTCATCTTCAAACTTCTTGTCCATGTTTATCATTTGCTTCTAAGTCTAGTTTTGCTTGTTACCTGTTGTCCTCCCCATATCCTCTGTTCAGTTCTTCCCTCTTCATGGTCCCTTTCTCAGCTAGCCCTAATCCTCTGTTGCCAACTACCAATTTACGTTCAAACTCGAGTTTCAGTCCTCATCTTCAGATTTCTATAGCTTTGCCCTTCTTGCACCCTTTCCCCAGCTCCAGCTCCCAGTCCACCTAAACACAGTGGTGGGGATGAGACACATACAGGTTGGTCACCAGTTAGGAAATACAAGTTCAGAACTTTAAAACTGAGCAAAGACCAAACTTTCCCAAACATAGAAAACTTAAATAAAAAAACCCTTCCTCCTGGCTTACAGGCACCTTCTGAAGGCCCATGAGAGGAGCAGGAACTAAGCACAACCCAGACGAACAACTGGAAGGACTTCAAGCACAGGAAGAGACACTATTTTTTCCCCAGTCTTGTTTTAGAAAGCAAGGTTTAGGTCAAGAAACTCTTTGGCTGCTCAGCTGGAGGCCAACGTTTGCATCAGAAAATCCCAACCCAAGTGGTAAATTCTTGGCAAAGTCATCAGTGACCATATGGCCCAAGAAGGGACCCAATCAGGCCATCTTGTCAGCAAGCAGCAAACCAGCTCTTCTTACACTGCTCATCATCATACAATTTAAAAAGCATTAGCCCTGGCCCAGAGGTCTATTTTTCCTGTTCCTCACTCAGTTCAAGCCAGCTATTACACCTTTGTACCACTGTATTAACATGCTTATCTTGCTTGTGACATTAATTGTAAGCTCCTCTAGCACCCTTTATTGGTGTGCAGCAGCTGTTACACTTGTGTGAATTGTGACCACAGTAGTTATAATGCTAGAAAAATAATACATTTTTTAAAAGAAAAAATGGACATTTATCTATTTTTTCCTCATTTCCCTTGAAAACCTCTTGAGCTTTCCAAGTAGTCCTAAGAAGGCTGTACATAACCTAGGTTCTATCTTAGCCCTCTGAGTGATCATATGCACATGAGGAATCTAGTGTCCCACCAGTTAGGACTCAGATTTGGAGCACTGTGGTCTTCATTACCTGAACTTCCCATTCTTCCATCTTCCAGCAGAAGTCTGCAAAAAAAGGCAGAAATCCTTCCGAGTTGTGTCTCCCACAAACTGTTGTCAAAATATAGTTGAAGTGGAGCTCAGGATGAAATGGACTCAGCTCACCCCATGCTACTCTCAGAATGGGTTAATTATGGCAAACAATGAATGTAATTGTCTAGATTATTTGTCCTTCAGGTGGACCAAAATGCATGGTCAACACAGGCTTAAGAGACATGGTTGCTGACTGCTCACCACAAGTGACAATACTTTACAATATTTTTCACATTTCCCACCCTTGCTGGTACTATTCATTTCCCATGAGATGGGGAACTCTCTGTTCTCTCTTTCACACAGCCCAAAGCAATTGTAAAAAAAAATAAAAAAATAAAAGAATTTCCACTTCCCAAGTATTAAGCAGTAATTTAACAAGTAGGCACTCTCTTTCACCAAGTACCTTTCAAACAAAGGAACACTTTAAAAGGTCAGTGAACGTGTGTTATCACTGAATTCTCCTACCTTAACTCACTGTCACAAGCAGTGTCGCACCAGCAAGACTTCCAGGCACAGGATGGTCATGCTGCACCCAGCAGTTTGGGATCCTTCCCCCGGCAGGCTGTGTGCACTCTGCAGTGACTGCAGGAGACAAGCAACGTTCATGAACTCCCTACATGCTTTCTAGCCTCTAGCTGCGAGTGAACTAGGCGTTTCCTTCAGCCTATCTGCTAAGAATGCATGAAATGCACTCCAACGAGTCAACCAGGTTAGGAGGTTTCAGGAATGAGGAAAATAGAATTGTAAGTAGGTTGGGTTTCTTTTTTTATGACAATGTGTACACAATAAAGACAACAGCATCTGGACTTCGGAAGAGTTTAGAGTAAGATGATAAACAAGTAATGGCAGAGAACCAAACTTGGCCAGGGTCAGAAAGGACTCTCCTAGGCCAGGTTGTAGCATATTCAGCATTAAGTGTGTAACCACAAACATCTGCCAGAAGGAAAAGACGACCTGTCTCCATTCCAAATAAGCTGGATAACCATTCTTCTCCCTCTTCTTTGCTGGATCTATTTAAAGGACTACAGAAATCTTCAGAAAATAAAAACATCATTCTTGTTCTGTAAGGGCTGTAGCAAGAGACAGGTAGTAAGTAGTTTGGAGTTTTATTTGTAGTAAATATACCAAAATTACCAAATCGCAGCTATTCCAGAAGCCCTGAACTGGGGTAAAATTTGCCAGTCTCAGCTGGAAAAACACGAGTCACCAAACTGGTGACATGTCTTTTATGCAGCAGCTTAAGAGTTTGTTTACTCACCCGGAAAGTAGGAGAGCACAATCCAATTCCCTCTGCCTAAATAGGTATGAATCCGCCCTCTGCCATCTCCCAGAACAATTTAACTACCAGGCTGTGAGATTTCCTGGGACTGTGCTCAGTCTTTTATTGACACGCTCTTTGCATAAACACATTTTCGTTGTGAGACACACTGGATTCCAGTCTATCAGCAGGGCAAGTGTCCTCAACATCTCAATCCCTCTTTATTTGCTTCCCTTTGCTAAACTCTTCCATATAGCAAAGATTTCTTCTGCTAAAGCTTTCCAAGACCTCATTCAAGAATTTCCTCTTAGGTTTGCAGTTAAAGCACTCCTAAAAGTTAGATAGCATCAGTATAACATCCCAAAGAACTACTGGGTAAAAATGGGATTATCATCCCTCTTCCTTTATAGTCTAGGAACTGAAATGACTCATTTCAAGTGCTTTTTAAGCATTAAAAATGTTATGCTTTGAATAACCAAAAATTTTAGTAAGTCTTCATTTCTGAGAATAAAAATTTAAATTCTGCTTATCCTTAACAACCCCCCCCCACACACACACCAATCTAAATTATAACTATGGTGCCTGCAGTCATTCCTCCTGCTCCTTTTATCATGCAGAGACCAGTAACACACCAAGCCAGAATAAAATCCAAGACAAAACCCACGGAGAGGGAACAACCACCACGTCCCACTGTAAACACAGTTCTAGCGACAAGTCTGCTGGACTCCAGCTGGAAAGCTCTGGCATGTTAACACATATGCTTTATAAACTGGAGTCACTGTGCACCAAATGCTACGGTATCTTTTACTGAGGAAAAAGACAAATACATTATCTCAAAACTAATCAGAAAAGACTTGTTTGTTCACGAGTTTGTTTATTAAAAAGGTAGTATAAAACACAACCCCTTTAAGAAACAAAATTGAAGACAAATCAAGGGATTCTCAGATGCCATCACAGGTCTAGATATTATTCAAATATGATTTTCTTAATGTCAGTTTTCTAAAGGATAAATGAAAATGATCAGTTTACTTATCAAAAGAAAAGAACCTGTCAGAAAAATTCCAAGTTGACTTACTGAAAAGTTTAATCTAACAATATACTTCCATATTACAGAATGAGCAAAAAACAATTTGCTGCAAAAGATTTCATAATTCTATAAATATTTTACAGAACTTTCAGAGTATCCTGACAGTAAGACTTCAAGCCTTGTATAATGAGCACTAAAATACACACAAGTCAAATCAACACAAGTACACAACTTCCGTAATTCATTTATCATACTGCAGTATGTTTCCTCAAATTCAGAAATAAAAATCAGAATTTAAAATCCAATTTAAATCTATAGGTATGGGGTTCGGGTTTTTTTGGGGTTTTTTTGTGTGTGTTTTAAAGAACTTGGTTAGGTTATAGAGTTCAAGAATTCAGGGTATGGATATCAATTTTCCTGGAAAATTTAAAGGCAAGTTTGGGTTTCTATGAAGCATCCAGTACCTTTAAGTTTTCATAAGTGAATTAAGCTTAACTGAATAATGTCCAGGACATGTTTTAGCTAAAAATGCACTGCATTTAACATAGTAATGATTTTAAGTGAATTGCAATCCTTATACAAAATATAAATTGTATGAGGGACTGAAATTCAATTAAAAAAATTTAAAAAGTCAGCAGGAGAAACAGATAAACATTTTGATGCAAAATGAAACTAATTCTCTCTTTACAGCTGTATATGAGCATTCGAGAACCTGCTACAACTTATGCGCCTTTTCTTTTGAGGCTTCTTGTTTTGAGATCTCTACCTTGGCCGTGCTCCTTAAACCATGTAATCTCTAATGGATCCTTGTAACTCCCTACAATTACCTTGCCAGCAAACCACTAAACAGCGCACAATTGTAAGGCAAACTACCAATATGTCTTGAAGCTAAGCAACTGATTTCATATTGCATGGTTAAGAAAATTATTATCTATGCTGAATTATGCTAAAGTACCAGTTAGTTAATACTTTTAAGTGTGTTCACATCCACTTTGTCATACCGTGTGAATTAGCAGAAACAGCTATTTCTCTAGCTAAAAACTGAGCAAGAACTATTATCCACAAATTGTTTCAACCTGCTGCTAGTTGTTGTTTTCATAACATACAGAGGGAATATGACAGTTTTCCTTAAAATGAACCTCTCACCAGAAGGCTTGGGAGGAAGGAACATGCAGTACACTGGAACAATTGAATGGAATTTAAGGAAAATTAGAAATCCAGCAAGAAGTTTGATCTTGTCACTTCTAACAAGCAATACAAGTCATTAGAAAGCAGTTTTAATTAAAGAACAAACATAGTGAAAATTGCATTGGGATTTTAACTTCTTACCAATTTATTTATGATGCTGCTCAGTCAAAAAAATGCAAGTGTAAAAAGCAACTCAGTTTGTTCAGCTTCAGATTTGTTAAATTTGGTATTAAACATTACTGCTCTAACCTATGAGATTTTCATAATCTTATTTCAAAATAGTAATTTTAACTTTTGTGAAAATGTTTTATTTATGTTCAAGAATAATTTATAAAAATTTGCATCATTTAAAAAAGGAAAACACCAAAAGAATTTGGTCTCAATGAAAATCTGCTGAAAAGAAAGTCACAGCTGCATTAACCTCTCCATAGACTACTAAATGCCTCAATAACTCAATGAATAGTTTATAAAAATATATTTTTACATTTACTGGGGAGTAACAGAGGTAGACAAAAGGAAAATAGCAGTTTGAGTGTAATGCCACATTTCAGAACAACGTATTTTCATGGAAAAACAGCTTTTATTTTCTTAAGAATCCTAGTTAATAAGAAAGCCAGTAAAGCATTTGGTCTCAAGTCTTTGTTGGTGCTCTACTTCAGTGTGAAGTCTAGAGGAAAAGGTAAAAAGACTAACATCACATTTGACTTTTGAAGCAAGCCAATCAAATTTGTACATCAATCAGAGAGAGGAAGGTTACTGCACATATAATGATCCTTTATTTTTCAGAGTCTTTTTTCAAACACTAACACTAACCTTATTTTTTATATCTGATACCATGATAAGCCTTCATAGAACTGTACAATATTTATACATTTGTAAATAGTTTCCCTATATCAGCTGCAATTCCACTGCAAAACAGGTGATTTGACTGTGTAGAGTGTTGTATGACTAGGCTCAAAAAAAAAAAGCTAACCAAAACACAACATTCTAACAAATCTAAAGCCTGGAGTCAAGAAGCTGGCATCAAAAAGGAACACTGAAAGCAACACCCACCACACTAAATTACACCCTTCAGATGCCAAAATTTTCAGTCCTCAAAGGTCTGTGGTGCTTATTACCAATAAAAATAACTAAGGCAGAACCAATGCATCCCAGAGATGTAATGTGAATATGCCACTACATGCAGCTACAAACCAGGCAGTATTTCAGATTCCCTGAACTGTTCAAACACCTCTTTCACTGAAACATACAATTTGCACATTTGTAAGGATGAGAAAATGGTCCTTTCTTAGCTGGCAAGAGTTACAGCTCTTCTCTATAATACAACTTGTAACTGAAAATTTGTCATGCCAGGTTATAATGAGCCCTCAGACTTTTAATCCCCGAATTCAAATATTTCTGTTGTCAGATCAGGTATTTTGTCACAAAAAGATAGGATTTACAACCACAATGGCAAGTGTTAACTTGGATGCCCTGGTTGGCATAGCTACACTTACATATTGATTACATATTAAAAAAAAGAACCAAAATAAACTTATAGAATACCATATAGGCTTCTGCAAAAAATATAGATGGGGATCTCAGAGCACAAAGTTTGAAAATGCCAATTCTCAAGAGTGTTCTGAATACTTCAGGGTGGAAATACAAGAACTGGCATCCATGGTTTCTTGCAGTCCATATGAATCCTCCTTACAAATGTGCACTAATAACCATCCATACGAACAGCATGCTATGAATTTATCACCAGTAATATTTTAGTGCCTAAATCCATAATCTTCTATCCTTAGGTATCAAAATAATGGTATTCTACATTAAGAATGACTATGCCCAAAATGGCTCCCCCAAAGTTACTTTTGAAAGCCTGCCACTTAAGATATCTAAAGTTAGAATGTCTTCTAAATCCTTGCTTTTGAAAATATTTAAGAGGGTTAGCATTTGTTTTTTCCATACAAAAGAACTTTATTTGAAAGCGTATTTTCAAGCATTCTAACTTTTGCACAACAAACTGTAGTTCAAGTTGCCAAAGGCCTTTATGTTTTATAAAATACGGGAGATCCTCCCCATTTTGAAGAGCACATAAGGCTAAACTAAAATGTTGAAGAGAACTCACTCCCATCATTCTAACAAAGTTAAACAAAAACTTTGATGTTAAAGCAAAAACTAAACAAAGCCAACCCATCAATCAAAAGCCTATTTTGCATACCTACTGCATACAGACCACCACAACTTCAGATCAGTTTTATTTCACTATGTGTGTGCTCATGCATTTCTAGTCTCCTTGACGTAATTCCAGCCTCAAAAGAAGATCTAAACGGGGAAAAAAACATACTGAATGCTGCAATTCAATGATTTATTTTCACTCAGTTTGCCTTGTTAACTATGGCAACCTTTTTTTGCTTTTCACTTCCTTTAAGTTTGTGACTTGGTACTACTCCTACCATTTGCTACTTAATGCATAGCAATATATCCATTCACCCTACACGTATCACAGCGTCTGTTCCATAAAATCACCCAGTACACTCAGGACAAGAGTAATTTTTAAGGATGAGATACCAAGTTCTAAGGGGTACAGGAAAATTAACAGTAAAATCCACAAATCTTGTAATAGCGTCGCATTACTAAGTTACATATAGTTACACAAACGTAAGGGTTGGAACATATTTCACACTTACATAATAAAACACTGACAAGCATAGTTAGACCAAAAGAAGCCTGATGAGTTTTACTGCAATCTTGGCAACTTGAGTTACTTTACCTGAACAGCCAATTAATACAAACTTTTAGAATCTCATTAAATACTGCTTTTAATGAAAACTTGAAAGCACACAGTTGATAACATTCTAATATGCATATATTCATATGAACATTGTCTGCAGTCACCCTGAAGAAAGGGATAAACTCAAACATCACCCTAAAACCCATGCTTTCATAAAGCATTAATGATGTTCTGTATCTGCTTCAACATCACTGCCTGCAAGGCTGCTGTCTGTAGATGGAGCACCATCTTCATTAATGCCCTCACCATTATTCTCCCTCTTATGGGCTTCATCATTTACATCCTCCTTAGACGTGTCATTAACTTTTGAAGGTTGTTTGCCTTCAGGCAGTTTAACACTACTTGTTGCAGAATCTGAATCAGGTGTAGTTTGCTGCTTCTTTGCATCAGGATCCTCTAAAAATGATCCCCACACCTTGAGCCTTTCTTCCCTTTCTCTTGCAGTCTCCTCCACCTATTAAAGACACATTTATACACATAATTTCAAAGTCATCCTTGTAAAAATTAATATTTACACAGTTAAAATTATATGAAGATTTGTACTGCAGTAGTATCTCAAGACTTCAACAGGCCCTTTTGACTGTGAACTAACGATCTGTACATCCACTGACTAATCCTGTAAATTTACATCTCCAACACACAGTTTTTAACATCAAACCAGTCCTTTAAATTTTTGCTACACTGAATAATTAAGGATGATTTTTTGGAGACATCCTAGCAGTTTTTGAGGAGAAGCAAAATGGGGCAGGACTGGGCAGGGGAAAGGCATGGGGATGAGCACCTAGCACTTCTCAAATTAAAACAGATTTACAGTTTGGAAGAAATATTTGATGAAATAGGACCATGAAAGGCTACCTGATAATCCGTTACACCATCCCATGTTTCAGCACTGAGCTGACGCCCACCAAACCACCTTCCGTTTAGAGTTAGCTTGCAGAGATCAGCTTCTGTTGCTTCTTTAAATGACACAGAAGCCACGCCATCAGGGTGTCGCTGTAAGGAGAGACAACTTTCATTTAGTAGTTTTCTGAATAGAGTATTTATTCCAATAAATTCTAGATTGTCTTACAAAATCAACCAGGACATATCTCCATCCTGCTAATACATAATCGTGTTTGAAAAGCTCAGTTTGCAAGTTTACACATTTTGTTCTACTGGTACACAGAACACACTTTTTGAACACATACAACAAATGTTTCAGCTAGTTTAGCCACAAATAGATGTATTTATGAACTTTCAAACTTGTGGCATGTATTCAGGTTACTGGGAAGAGTTAGAATTTGCCTTCACATAAGCTGAAGTACACACGTGTTTCTAAATAAACTTCCAAAATTTCCAATTTTAAAATAATGCAAGATTAGGTCAGGTTTCCATGAAATACACACACAAAAGCAAATAAATACTCCACTCATATTTAAAGAATCCTAAGTGTTCTGCACATTTGCACATTACATCGACTCTGTCAAAACAACCTGTAAAAAATACTTACATCAAATATGAGAACCTTCTTTACTTGACCAAACTTTTCACATTCTGTCCGCAGATCTTCTCTGATCTCATTTAGCACTAAGGGATCCTCCTGCAATGCAATCACACAAGTTAAATTTAACAGAAGCATTTACTTCTCTCAGCTTTATTTTTGTTCAATCACCAATGGAATGCATCTGCCAATCTATTAAAAGTTCATAAATTGAGTGTGGTTATGCTGCATTTTCAAAGCCACTTGGGAGTTGGCAGACAGTCCTTATTTGAATTTAATAACTGCTGCATATTAAGAAGGCTTCTCCATTCTAACATAGTTACTGTCTACTCACCTTTCCATCCCAAAAAGCATTATTGCCAGAATACAGAGTGAAAAAGGTCGATTTGAAAAATCCATACAAACATCTCTGTCTTGTTTTTTGGAAATGGATGAATGACATTTAAGCAGATGCTTGGCACAGGAAAAAACCCTGCCTATTGAGTAAGTTTAATTTTGTTTGTATCTGCTTAAGGTTTTGATAAAATTCTTATGGCAGAAAGTTCAGACTATGTTAGCTGTAACACCACAATCTACAGTAGCAAACTGCATCTTCCTACCTCAAAGTCCTTTGGGTGAAACATATTCCTGATAATAACGATGCGTTCATGTCGCATTCGAGCTGCACCATCTTTCTTCTCAGGCCTCCAATCCAGCTGTCTAATGAAATGAAGCAACAGTAAGAAGATATTGTTGCGGCTCTCTTCAGTTTCTACAAGTATTTGTTGAAAAAAAATCATTAATTTGGCATTACTTGCAATACATCAACTAAAACATGTATTTTGACACAAAGAGTTAAAGTTATTCCTCTAAAAAAATGCAGTAACAATCCAGTTTTACCACTTCTACTAACCTGTTGAGGTTTTAAGGTACATAAATGCTCATAAACAGAATATAAATTACTTCAAAAACTCAAAGCATTTTCTTAAACACTGAAAAAAATAATCTTCAAGTTTAAATTCCATCCTAATACCAGCTCAGATACAGGAATCAGCTGCCAAGTATAATAAAATGTCAATATTTTACCATTTTTTCCTAATTTATTTTGTAAAAAAGGAGATCCACTATTCCCTCTGGTAAAATTTAACTGCTTTTATTTAAGCAAACATGCAAGAACACCTTTAGTCTTACACAGGCATTGCTCCAAGATGTTTTTTGTTCCACAGCACACAGAGCCACTGTCACAAGCTAGCAATGTAACTTGGGGCATCTGTTCTGTGACTTTGCCTTCTCACAAAAAATTGTGCTTCTTGTAGGAATGCCTACTCCATATCCTATTACAAAAAAAAGGACACATTCACTTACACTTCTAAATCTCAAACTCTCATATATCTGGGGCATCGAGGGGGGGGATCTTGTTTAAGTTCCCTCTTGTAGCTGCTACTTCAGCTGAAGAGAACTTGGATTTCCAATGAAGATATTAGCAAGTAAATGATGCTCTTCAATTTAAAAGGAACACCAACTAACACCAGTTTGTCCATACAAAATGCTGTCAAATGCAAGCTCATTATTTTCATGCCTCTCTCACTACACTGGAGACTTCTCATAGCAAGAACTGGCAATGTATGTCTGAGGCAGACGCATTTCAAGCTACTTTCATTTTCAACTGATGTCAAGCATCCCTTGTTCCTTTTAACTATGACAAAATACTTCTGCATTACTATTTAAAATTAGTGGAATGCTGCTTTCATTAAAATATTAAAGAGTCCTATATACTCAAACTTCTTTCTTCTTTAATCTGCATCTTCTTCATTCCAAAAGACAGAAAAACAATTTTTAAGTGACAAAAGCAATGAAGACAGGTAAAATTTTTAAAAGCTTATCTTATACTAGAGATGTCTGGGGAAATCTGCAGAGATATTTTAGTGTTTGCTCCTATAGAACTGAGCATCTCTTGCCCTTGGCAACTAGTAAAGCATGGTACAAATATGCAGACAGCCAGAGTGTCATTACCTTATAAAAGTAAGCCTAGATATGGTGACAGGACTTGCATACTCTCACACACTAAGTAAAAGTCTTATCTCCCCAGAGATGTAATATTGTCTTCTATAATTAAAAAGACCTTGGCTCCCTATGTATTATTTTAATGGGTCAATCACAAAGCAGTTCATCATGTCAGCATTTAATTTAGGAGTTCTTCCCCTCCAAGTGTGTATTATTTATGCTATTTCTTCAATTTCTGCATAGCTCCTAGCATTGCATTAGAAATAAAGCAGCGCTTTACTAATAGTACTTAGAATTCAAGCAATGTTTTACTGAAATAAAAAATACAAACTTCTGCTGTTGAGACAACTTCTTCTTGTAGTCTTTACATTTCTTCCTCTTTTTGCTTGCATCATACTCCCCCTTCAGTTGAAACTTCGCAACTTCAACGTGCAATTTATAGCCTCTTATTTCTGCCTCGTCCAGAAGTCTCAACGCAAGTTGAACTGATTCTCTCTATTTGAAGATAAAACAGAACACAAGCTTTAAAGCACATGGCACAGGCAAATTATTCCAGCAACATTTAATTAGGACTATTAAAATTGTGCTAAGAATCAATTCCCTGTCACTGAAAACTATAATGCCGTATCTCTTCCAAGCCTCTTGACACACAGCTGGCAGTGCTGCTTTATCAAAAGCCAGTATTTCTTCACCACCATTATAGCAGATTAATGCTCCCCAAAGCAATTGCATACAATTTGTTCAAATATGTCACACAAACTCATCTGCAACAGTCAAGCAAGCTGATGAGCTTAAAGGCGAGAACAAGAAAATTTCAGGGAGCTGATTTTCTATGAAGATTATATCACTTTTCCAAGAGCAGCAGATGTTGAGGCTCTTAAGTAATTTTTAACATCTTCCTAGAGTGGAGAGTGTCTTTATCCTTGTGCACTAAAGAGCCCTAACTCCTAAATTACAAAACTAGTATAGACTTACAAGGCAGTTGATTCAGTACAGCCCAGTGCCTCCTGCAGAATTAAAGCAGATTGCACTTGCAAGCACTAACTTTCCAAATGATTCACAAGTGAAACACACAAAGGAAATAGTACTGCAGCCTAAGCTTTTATAGGTTAATAAAGAATGCAAGAACAGTTCTGAAAGTAACCAGTTCTCAACTAAAAGCTGTAAACATATAACTACAGTATGTCTCTTCCTGTCTCATTATTTTTGTATTCTTGGTCACACAGTGGTGCATTTTCAAATTATAAGGTGATGAGGTCTCTCATTTCACCCCATAATCACTGGCACTAAAGACAGGTCATGTAGAAACATGTCCATCAGATATTATGGACATTTTCAGGGGGAGAGTGGGGTGGATAAGAGGAAATGAATGAGATGCACAAGCAGTTAAGTGGGCATTTATGCAATAAATATTTAAAATAGACACCCAAATTCTAAGTTAAATATTTCAAGAATCTTCCAGATGTGATTCTGAAACAGTGGCCACAAGTACCTTCAACAGGAAGGAAAACTGCATTTTACTGCACCACTCACCTTTAGATAGCAACAGAGGCCATCTCCTTTCAGATTTCCTTCCTTATCTTTGTACAGTTTGATTTTGTGTTCTTCTGTCTGAGGATCTCGCATAATGATACCACATTTTGACATGACTTGTATAAATTCATCCTTTGTAATGTCTGGAGGTAAACCTGCAAAATAAATTAAAACAAAAGGCTTGAGTGTGCTCATTTTTTTAAAAAAAAACCTCATTAGAACAAAAACCCCACAGTGTTTCTTTAAATGAAAGATATCAAACCTAAGGATGAAATTTAAATATACTGTAAGAAGCCACTGCCCTTGGAATCAGTATTTTTGATATTACCTCTTAAAGGTTACTTCATATTAATATTTTGAAAATGCTTTTACTTTTTCATAGGTGTAACATACAGCAACATCTTTGTGCTCCCTAACGCACAGACCTAGAGCTTTAGTGCTATACATGACACCGACACTGCAGTGGACACAACAACCTTCGCAAATGTGACGGTCCTGTCTGAGTTTTAAGTTCCACTGCACCTTTAGGGATCCGAGACAAAAAAAACCACAAAAAATCCCAATCCATAAACAGATGATTATTTTCTCCACTCACAAATTTGACAAAAAAACCCCAAACAACTGATAACATATGGAGTGCATTTCTGTGACAGCTCAGAACCACCAAATGTTCCTTTGTGTGTGTACCTAAAGATACCACCCCGACATCCAAAACAGGTAGAGAAATACCATAATAAACGCACAAGTAGTTTAACTGAGCTTCCCATTCCTTGCTCATTCTATTCCCAGCTTTTTTTTCCTGTTTACTCCTTATCTAATAATTTAATTATCTATTTATAAAATAAAATAAAGATTAAAGATTAAAATATTATGCTATGTGTATAGTCAATGCAATATCTTATTATATACTTGCTCTTATTATTCTACTCTTACTTTAAAAAAATTAGTGACTTGGCTGACGCAGCTCACAGAATATCACACTTAAAATCAGAAGTATGGAATATGTCCCCTATATTCCTTTCCCACACTGCAATTTAAAGGTCACAAAGACATTCTGCAGTCAGGAACATAACGTTGAGTAGATTGCAAATGGCAGACTGAGTAGATAATATTAGAAGTCAGTGAGACACATACAAGTCTCTTTTACCATCTCTAGCTCAAAGCAGATAAAAAAGTGCTGTTACTTACCAGTCACATAAACATTAGTGTTTCTGTCTTCTTCAACATGGAACCATCCTAAAAATAAAGTTTTAATTCAGTTATGCCAATACATTAAACATGGGAGCATACACTAATGTTCACATTCCATCAGATTTCTAAGAATTTTTGCTTGCTCAGAGGAAAAGCTCTGAACGTGCCTTAATTTGCTTTTTTCCCACCTTACATACAGACTTAGGAGGATACCTATGAAGTACCACACAATTTCAAAACCATTCTGGAAATTTTCAGAACCCCTATCTTTGCTGTACTCAACACTGAACAATTGCCAGCTCCCACTAAGTACCATGCAGGTTTCAGCCTACACAGAGGGAAACCCTTTGTCACTTACCTGGCTCAAGCTTCCTTTTTTCCGCTTTTTGTTTAGTATCTGTTTGTTGTGGTCCTTTCTCTTTTGCTGACAGTTGTGTTCCTGATGTCTTAGAACTTACTTCTTGTTTACTTTCAGTTGCTGTGCCAGAAGCAGATGAACTGTTTGTATCATCTGCATGAAAGCCATAGTTGGCATGATACGTTGCCAGGAAATCTTCTGTTATCTGAAAAGAAATTAGGAAAATTAATCCAGAATTTCCAAGAACTAAAAATTCAGGTTTGCAAGTGTTTTAATGGCAGTTAGACAAGAGTCATTTTCTAATCCAGCAACACAGAAAATAACAGTATTTTTAAGTTTTTAAGTCATCCTTGTAAAGCCATACACACAACAAGAACAACCAGTTCAAACATTACCTGGACTAACACACTAATTCCATACAGCACATTAAGTTTTTAAACAAACATTTCACAAATTCTGTCTTTTTTCGAGCAAAGCTTTCTGTTTTCCACATAAACTGAATTTGCCTGAAGGACAGAAACCAAGCACTCCTGACCATATTGAAGAGATAAAGAAGGTAAGCCAACAAGTTACCCACAGATGATGAATGCCTGACATTTGCAGGCATCTGCCTTTTCACAGAAACATTTTCAGAGATGACGTCTATTTGTGTTGATAGACAGTAAATACTTCACTTAGACAGAGAGGTATCTTAACACACTGCTTGTAGGGCTGAACACTCTGCTTTACATCCTACTAATAGATAAATAATTAGTTTGCTCTTCTCTAGAGAGAGAATGTGTTTGGATAAAATATAAGATTGGTTAATGTCTATCTTTTAGAATCCAAAACAAAAAAAATCCCAAGAAATTACACCCAGTATTTCCAGCCATGTAAATTTTAACACTAGCTCCTAGCAATAGCATGTGAAGAGAAACATCACAGCTGATTTTGCTAGCATCACTGCACTATGAAGTTTTTCTGAAGTTACACACTCTGAAATTATTTATTCCCAAAGCTGAGCCTTAACCTTTGAAAATTTTATCCCACTCTGACCTGTGCTGCACTTGCTCGTGTATACTTCTTGTGTATTTAGAAGCGAGCAAAACTTCATGTCACTGAGCTACTGCAAGGGAGCAGTGCCACAGCCAGTACTGTCAGTGATGATAATGCAATCACACATCTTCTGTTGTGATTTGAAGCTTGATGTTTCAACTCTAAGCTTTTATTATGACAAATCAAAACTGCAGAGCCGACACTAACAGGCTTGTCACAAACAACACAAGATGATCTGTGGAGCCCCACAGAACTTAAAAGTTTGACATGAAATGGCTCCTACACTGAGCAAGATTTGCAACACACCTCTATCAGGAATGTGAGTGGCTGCTCTGACAGACATGACGTAACAGTGTCAGGAGAAAGGAGGAGTACAACCACCTTTAGTGAAGAGGACTGCGTCCTAATCAGGTTCATTATATTTGACACTAGTAACCTCAGCAGATCCTTAGTTTCACAGCTGATGAAATCCAGGGAATTAAGAACCTTTTCAACTTTCTGGTGAGCAATGTTATTAATTTTCATCAGAGAGCTTACTGATAAATTAATGATTAAACCTGCAACAACTAGCCTCCTTCCTACAGCAGTATTGTTTTTCAGCTTCAGGGGGAACCGCATTCTCATGTAAAGCTAAATTCACTTTTCATAAATTACCTGTCAAGTTTTGCCAGTCAATAACAAAGACTTCTTTTCCATAACTTGTTATCATAGAATCATTATGGTTGGAAGGGACCTCCAGGGTCATCAAATCCAACCTTTATCCCACCATATTCCTAACCATTAGACCATGGCCTCAAGTGCCTCATCAACCCGTTTTTTGAACACCCCCAGGGACGGTGACTCCACCACCTCCCTGGGCAGCCCATTCCAGTGCCCAACCACCCTCTCAGTAAAGAACTTCTTCCTAATATCCAACCTAAACTTCCCCTGATGGAACTTGAGGCCATTTCCTCTCGTCCTGTCATTAGCAATTCGGGAGAAGAGACCAACACCAGCCTCACTACAACCTCCCTTTAGGTAGTTGTAGAGGGCAATAAGGTCTCCTCTCAGTCTCCTCTTCTCCAGGCTCAATAACCCCAGTTCCCTCAGCTGGTCTCCATAAGGTTTGTTTTCCAGACCTCTTACCAGCCTCGTTGCCCTTCTCTGGACTCGCTCCAGCAGCTCAATGTCCTTCCCATACTGCCCACCCATACTGCCCATACATCATCCCACCATACAGACCATTACAATTACTTCAATTGACAATTATTTTTTTTAAGCATAAAGGGAACTGTACAAGTGCAAAGGCTTTTATTGGAACTTACGTCATACCATGCCTGCTAGAAAACAAGCACGCACAGAACCTCTTACTCAGGGCTTCAATCCAGTTCTTCTGGAGAATGTTACAGACAGAGATCAGTTCTACCTCCATACCCACACACTTGGACAGTTTGGGGCAATTAAGCTTATAGGAAAAGAAATACAATACTCCAGGACATGCCAGCCTGTAATTAGCTACTGATCACACTGAAATGGAAAGGAATAGATTAACCAATAGATACCCTGTGCTCACAGAAGACGTCCAACAGCTGTCTTGTCATAGCAAGTGATGAAGGCAGGCAGATGAATTCAACATGCAATCTTGTGCTATGTCTGTGAAGGACTCTAAAGTTGGTATCCCTCAAAGTAGTACCATTGAAATAAAAAACATTAAATAATACACGAAGCTGCAACCACTTTTATTAAATATTTGACCGCCTCCAAATTTTTCTGAGGAATGCTGACAGCATCACTAACTTTTCACACTGCTTTGGAAAAAGCTTTAAGCCCAGCAGACACTCTATACCCCAATTAGAGCAGCAGTGCATTGCTAGCCTGCAGATGATGATTACTTAGACCGGTCAGAATATTTTAATTATGGTCAAAGAAATAAGGATTTTTACTACTTCTCACAGAGTAGAGAAAGTACAACTTCTGGCTCCTGTGGTCTCTTGAATCTATTTTGATAGACCATTCCGTTGAATACTCATCAGTAAACTGAAGTAACCTGATATATTATGGTATCTACCAACTTCTACCACACATATTTATTAATGAACTTTGCTGTTCCTATATAAACTGTCCAGCCCTTAATGTTACCTCCTTCTCAAGTCAGAAATTAGAGATAAGAAAGGTATTTAGTAAAGACCAATGCTCCTGATAAGAGATAAATTTAAAAAGTGGTGAGAAAGAGGGGAAGAAAGGGGAAGAAGAATCCTTTTAAAATTTACAGTGGTTACTGGATATGGCACTCCACAGGGAGCCAGGGATACTCAGTTCTACACTGCTCCACTTTGTGAGTCTGGATTTTCCACATGTTTTTACCCCTCTTTAAGCCATCTGCTCCATGGACACCTTACTAGGTTTACACACATACAAACCTGACACTACAGGCTTCATTCTCACTAGGGCTCTCAGAATTGGAATGAATTCAGAGGCACAAACAAGAACTGGCCCATTACATTTATCAAGTATGCACTACAAAATGCCTCGAGGCTTTGAAACGAAGTCACTGCCCTCGTTCATTGTTATCTAGTAACAAAACTATTTCACTTGCAGATGGGTAGATTGGCTCAATTAAATCTATGTCCCATCTCACCTTGAAGAACCACGTTGTTATAGCAAGATGATTTTTTGCAGTTAAAATATTTAATTAAAAAATAAGATGAAAAACTGTAACTGTAAGGGAAAGCTGAATACACACAATTTTCAAGTGCATTGCCAAGGCCTAAGGAGAGGGAAGAAAACATCTTTACACGGGCATTGCTTTCATATAATAATAAAAGAGAGGAGGATAAACAGCTCCATTTTGGTCTAAACCTCTTAACAGCCCGGTGCACTTCTTCACTGCCCGCAGAAAGGCAAAGATCACCACGGCCACTGCGATCAGGGAACCCAAACAGGCCCGAGGCAGCGCTGATCCGTGAAGAGCCACAAATACAACCGTGACTCCAGGGCAGGCCCGAGCACGGGCACAGCGCCACGGCCAGGGGGCAACGCCAGCCTCCGGCCCTCCGCACAAAGGGGCGGGCGGCAGCGGGGAGGTGACAGGCGGAGACAAAGCCCGCAGCCACGGCTGTGCCTGCACCGGCAGCGTCCCGGTGCTCCCGAGGCCCTGCAGCGGACACCGGCCCGGCCGAACCCCGCCGAGCAGAGCAGAGCAGAGCTGAGCCCGCCGCGGTGGGGACCCAGCACCACCCGCTCCGCCTCGCCCCTGCGCGGGGAGGCCCAGCAGGGAGCGAAGGAGGCGGCACCGGCGCCGCCCCCCC
>VZRW01008389.1:262139-332392 GCA_013398125.1 Aegotheles bennettii
CAGCCCCTCTCCGCCTCACGCGGCCGGTGACCGCCCCGGGGCCGCGCGCCGCGCAGGAGCGGAAGTGACCCCGCCCGCGCCGGGGGCGGAGCTGCGGGGCTTTCCCTTCCTCCCGCCCCTACCCGCGCCGCAGCCAATGAGACGCGGGATGCCCGGTCACGTGGAGGGCGGCGGAGCCAATGGGAAGGGGGGCGGGACGGAGCGCTGAACGCTTGGGGGCGCGCGCTCCCGCCTGTGGGCGGGCTGAGGCCTGCGGGGATGGCGCAGGTTCGGGCCGGGCCCAGGCGAGGGCAGTTCCTCCTCCTCGCTGCATCGGAGCGGCCTCTCCCCTTTCCCTCAGGCCGTAGCTCTGCTTCACCACAGGCAGGGCCTTGCCATGAGGGCGCCTGGCCCTGAGGTCCTGGGCCTTGTGGGCCTGCAGACCCTTGTGGGCCTGCTGCGGGTGTGAGCCAGGCCCAGGTGGGCCTTGCACAGAGACTGTTGCACTTTGGCCAACACGGTAACATAAAAGCCTGCTAAGGGGCATGAAGCCCTTCAAGTACCTCCTCCTGCAATGCTTTGTGCCTCAGGCAACACTGAACGGTGGAGTTGCTGCTGGCATTGAGGTGCTGTGCAGGTAGCTGCCCGTCATCTCTCACTGAGACTGAAGGTCTGTGTTCACATCCAGCTAGAGGCAAAGACAAAAAACAGGTAGATGACACTAAAATGGCATGCTAAATGTTAAAATACCACATTGGTTCTAACTCCTCCCTTGGCACAGGCTGCTGGTGCAAATGGTTTGAGCAGTTAAGCTTCCCGAGGAGAAGGAGCTGCTGCTTGGGTCTATCTGGTTGGCACAAGAACCTGCTTTTCACAGGATGAATGTGACAGGCCGTGGGTGTCCTGCTGCAGCTGTTGTGCTCCCTTTGCAAAGGGTTGGTGCGTTGGTACAATGCGAGGGATGAGGCTTGTCTTCAGAATTTTGAATTGGTTTTCATTAACGAAGCCTGCAATTAGTTAATCAACAGCACAGTACTCTGTCCGTGGATGCTTAAATATATTAAATAACATTTTCTTAATGGGATCATTTGTTTTAAAAGACCATTCAGTGCCATCTAGTGGTTTTCACGGTGTAGCCCAGGCAGTGTTACATCAGAAGCAAATCTAGTTGCTGAATTACGTATTTTAAAGTATTTTTATTTAGGGGACGAAGCAGCACACTGTTTAGGTTTTGTTTTGCAAAATTCACCCTAGAGCTATAAAACCCAGGCATTAAAACAACGCACACATTATTTAGCTGAACAGCCCCATCGAGGCTGGCAGGGGCTGCCAGTGGCAAAGCAATCCTTCCACTCAGAAATGAAAATGATACTCAGTCCAGCAGGTTTCTGGAAATGAGTATTCCAGGAACAAATATATCTTTACAGTCATGCAGACTGGAATGATAATAAAACCAGAACATAATCCTGAGCTTGTGAAGCTCTGTAGGGAGAGACAAACATCAACTGACTGGTCAACAGATTGTCAGATGGAATTGCTGAGGATATAAATATAGACTTCTAGTAACCTTTGGCTGTTACACAAAGAGCATCCAGCCTAGTTAATGACATCTTCCCTGCTTCAAGAATTTTCTCTTGGCAGGGCTATTACCATAGTTGTCCAAAGATTGTTTTGTGGTCACTTACAAACTGACAGCTTGAGACACATTTATATGAGCTCTCAAATATGTACTGGCTTCTCATGAGAAGCATGAGAGGCTTAACATAAACTGTGCTGGCTTATAAAAATTGTACTCGGATGTATGTTTGGAAGTGAGATAATCATAGCCTTAAACATTGTAAGAGTTATACAATTCAAGTCTTAAACTGCTTATTTGATTTTGGCAGTTATTCACATTCATAACCTGAGGAAATGTGGGGAGCTCTGAGCCCACATAGCCCAGATTTCCCTGGTGTGCAGATCTGCCTACGGCAAGTCACCGGGACACTGTCCTGGGGAGCAGGAGATCCAAATTTAATCTCAGCCCAATGCAAGTGAGCCCGTGCTTGAGTGTGTGGTAAATCTGATCTGTGTGCTTCAATGCCTGTGAGGACAAACCACCTCAAATTCCCTCACACTTTCCACAGATAACGCCATGCGTGACGGCAGCTACTGCAGCACAGCTCCTTACTGTGTTGCCACCATCTGCTCTCTTCCCCTTCAGCAAAGACAGCACAGGGAGCCGGCTCAGGGAGCTGATTCGGCTGGAAACTCGTCATTTTAGGGGGGGTTAAGACAGCTTTCCTCTCAATCACATCCTTGAACCGATATAATTCATGGCTGCACAAGCACTGCTGCTGCAAGCTACGCGTTCTGGGGATGGTGCAAAGAGCTGGAGTGTTCCACAGCAGTGTTCAGCCAGCTGTCGAGAAAGGGCATTTTAAACCCTGGCAAAATGTTTCAAAGTAAATATTAAAGGGAGGCATTAGCATGGTGATTTGTACCTGTGTCTGACTCCTGTGTGATAAGAGGCAATCTGGGCTCATCTGAGCCGATTGTTGGTCTGGAGACACCAACTACTGAAAGAACCGAAATGGTGATTTCTGTGAAGTGGTGTTTTGCAGTCTGTTAGAGAGGAACCAGCAATTCACTATCTAGCACTTCTTTAAAGAATTATCACTCTTTCCTTAGGGTGCTTTGTTATGTTAAATCAAGCAGGCAGTAACTAGTGATTAAGTACGGAGAGGTTACTCCTCTTTGGGCTTTCCAGGGGGCTGGAGCCTGTAGCTGTTACAGACTGGTGAGAGTGAAGAGGAGTCTTCACGGTGCAAAATATGACAAGACCAGATCCAGATGTGCTAAAATTAAATACCCTTTTCTATGCTGACAAAGGAAATTCCATGAAACGGTTCACCTTGCACTGAGGGGACCACCTGTGGCAGAGCCCATAACTAAATGCTGATTAGAGCTGGTATTTTTTATTTTTAAATTATAAGTACCACTGATTGAGATGTGTAAGTGCTGTAGCTGTGTGTAACTTTAGCTTATTCTTTAATTGTAACATTCATAGCAGAAACACGAGTGTCAGTGTGCTGCCCATATGTAACTGTGTAAAATAAAACAATACTTTATGTGGAAACAGGATGGTGAGCTTTAAAATGGCTGTAATTTCATAACGGACTTTAGTGTTCTGTGCCATTTGCTGGAGGTGCAGTCTGTCACATCCATGCTTTGACACGGCTTTGTTCATTTTTGTGGATTTTTTAAACTAAAGCAACATCTCATAGTGACAGAGTGTTGAGATTAAATCTCAACAGAGTGTTGATTGGGGGAATAGTGCTAGTGCAAACATTAATTGTTACATTTATAAGTATTAAAGCTGTCTTATTCACAAAACAAACTATGGAAAGGTACATCCTAGAAATCATATTTACTAACTCAGTAAGACTCCACATGAACAAAACCTGTGATGTAGTCCTGCCTTTCAGTATTTTGTGTCTTTTTTCTACTTATTCTTTCATTGTGGATATAAATAGTAAAATCTGAATTCCTCATGCCAGTTCTTTGCTAAATAACACTCAATATTTCTGTAAATAGACATTATTCCCATATGCTCTTATAGAATTACACTTGTATTACCTGGGGGTGAAAGAAAAGTTTTTAGAAACAGAAAAAATTGCAAAGGAAACAGCCCTTTTTCCCTAAATCCACTTATGGTAATATGGAGACATTTCATGGATATTGGGGGAATAGATGGAATGAATAATATCAGATTGTTTAGATAAAAATAAATGTTGACCAGTATATCACTCCAATACAACACGTCAGGAAGATTTGAAAGTACAGAATTAAAAAAGCATAAAGTACATGGAATAGTTAAATTATGGCTTGAAACATTGCCAGTCTTTAACCAAAACATGTACAGCATATAGCAAAAATATCAGTTTTGTTACAGGATATATTAGGAATAGATAGCCCATCCAGTCAGAGGAGTGGTTACACAAGCAAAAAGTACCTGCATGCAAAGCAAGCAAAATGGTGAATTAGGAAACTGATTTTTAAGGGCTGCTGTGAGGTGTAGCCAAGGGTTTTGCAGTAGGAAATCTGGTCTCCAACAGACAAATTGTGAAGTCCAGAAATGTGGCAGATTTATTTTCCAAAGGCTTTAATAAGCTAAAATAAAGAATGATGTAAGGAACTTCAATGTTTGTTGATTTTTCTTTTGTTTAGAATTCCCTATAGTAAGATCCAGGAAGTTAAAAGTAGGCTCCTAAGTGTGTAGGCTTGTTTACTTATTTTAGTCTCACCCCACAGCTCCACTAAGGAAAAAGAGAATAGGAAAATATCAGTGCAATATGTTGTATTGGTACCTAGCTCACTCCCAGGGAATGTGTTATATTAAGACAAAGAGAGTAAAATAAGGTCTCTGTGGAGTCTGCTTTGCCATAAAGTGTATTTCTGTGATGTTATATTGCCAGTTATTTTAGTAGTTCTATGCTCATGTGCATGTGGCACGAGAAAAGGGAGAATCCATTTGAAAATGAGTGCTTATAGCCTTGCAGCACATGGAGGGTGCAGTGAAGTGAGGCCAGGCCTGATGGGATTAAAATGGGCTATCATTAAACTGGCTTAAAATGATGACAGAGGTTGTATTCAATGCACTTGGGATTTATAGTTTGGTTTTATTTTTCTGATTAGGGCAGTGAACAGAGAGAGATGGCAAATAGATTTTCTTCATCTTCTGATGAACTCAAGTAATGGTGCATGGAGGGGTGGATTTCCACCCACGTGTTGTTAGGGGCTCTGTGCAGCTGGAGGGGTGTTGTACCCTTCAAGGATTAGTTAAAATTGAAACATCTGTGACTGACAGCACTATTTTGCTTAATTCATATAATTGCAACCTCTCTTTAGTGCACAAATCCTTTTTTGAGAAGTCCCTTAGTTTAAGCGATGGAAAATCTATTATGTTTTCTATCACCAGCTGCCACAGAACAAAATTTTGGTTCATGGCACACAAAATTAGGAAAAATAAGTATTATTGAACATTTTTGTGATGTGGGTAGGAAGACTCGCTTCCTGTATTTCCTGATGGGAAAGCAGTCCCTGCCAGCAGTGCTGCTGAGCTTTTACCCTGTGATAGGCTGTCACTGACTTGCCTCTACATGTGGAGTCATAAAATCAGTGGATTTGAGATTAGGTGGCCTATCTCATACAGACAGTCTATCCTAATATTGAAAAGGGATATTACTTGAATAACTTTGAATTACTTGAAGAACAGAAAATTAGTACAATAGATAAATCCAGCTCTCCCAGCATGCTTGAAAATGTGCAGCCCATTTAAATATGACCACATACACTACAGCAGGGGTGGGTATGTGGAGGGAAATGGTTAGTCTGACCCTCATATCATACACTTCTGGGGCTTTACTTCAAACTTGCTCTAGTCTGGTTCTGTGGACGCACAGTTTCATCAGAGGGAAATCCAGGTTGTGCACTCAAAACCACTCTGAGAGACAGAGCAAAGTCACGAGTCAAAGAACATATGTCAAAGAAGAAGTCACCAAGAGCAAAACCATCCTCATAGCCAATTCTCACACCAGCTTTGCTGACTCCTGTCCTGCTCAGTCCAGGAATTCCATCTAGGGATCCATGTTTGTGCCTGGGGACAAGAACAATCCCTTTGAAGACTGCAGCTTCCCTGTTGCAGCTTCTTCTCCCACACAGTTTTACTTCTTTATTGTATATTTTTAAAAATGAGGAACTCCTGATGAAAACTCTTTCGCAGAGAGGCCAAGGCATGGCACCTCTTTCCAGGATCCCAGTAGCAGTGACTTGATTGCAAAGGCTCCGTTTCTGTCCTTCTTTATCCCAAACAGACTAAACGCTCTCCTCCTCTTTTGTGATACTGTAGTCTGATAGCAGTGTAACACTGATTTCTGAGCCGTGTGTGCTGCCCGTGACTGACAGGGCTCTGGTGGGCGTATTGCTGTGAGTAGCACTGGGAGGCTTCCTATGAAACCTTTCCTTGCAGCACGAGACTTGCTTTTTAAAATGTTGCCGGAAACTTTTGCTCAGCCAATAAAGAGCAAAAGGATTGACGCAGGAATTGCTGAAGGCCAAGGCACGGGAGAAAATAGTAGCTATCAGATGAAAGGTGGAAGCATCTACAGAAGCGTGGTATGTAAAAGAGCGGTACAGGTAGAGGATGTGGTTAGGCAACCAGCAAAAGGCAAACAGACCAACAAGCACCAGCACTGTTTTTGCAACTCTCTTGCGGGATTCAATCTACGAAGAAATAATGCATATGTGGTATTAACAGCAATTAGTAACACATGCTTATGTAGTTGGTGCTGATTTTAAAAGGGGTCTAAAAGTCTGAGTACATTAGTGACCAAAAAAGCAAAATGGAAAAAAACCCAAGAAACCAACAGAAAAAGAAACCTATTTCATAATTATTTTCACAGAATATTTCCAGTGCAGAGCACATTCCCTTTCCATTATAAATCACATGGAAATCTCATCTAGACTAGGATTTAAAAGTACAATAGTTAATGTGTCAGCTCACACAGATGAGGTCTCAGTGTTTACAATTCAATGTTTTAACTTCTGAGTTTAATAGGGCCATAAAGCAAAACAAACCCCATTCCTCTTTAGGAAAGCGTGCACACTCATAATTAAGTTGATGAATCATGAGCATGTGCTTAAGTGCATAGCTGAATTTGAGTTGCTAATATGCGCTGAATTTATGGAGCTTTTTAGTCTGTTGTCAGGTAAAGGTTCTGCACTCAAGAATTCACTCTTAATCAGCATGATAGATTTTGGAAAATGGGACATTTTAGTGCTTGATCAGAGCTTACCTGCTTACGGGCATGACCATGTTCTTCTGCTGGCATGTTGGATGTACTTTTATATAAAGTTCTGGCGATAAGAAAATAGTAGACAGAAATGACAGCCAAGGGTATAATATAGAACACTAAGAAGCACACCAGGGAGTGAGCTTCCTGCAGGATCTTCTCAGATACAGGATAGGGAGCACACGCCTCAAAAGTTACATTTTTCTCAGGATTGCTGAAAGAATACAAATCTGAAAAAACAGCCTCTGGGATAGCAAGTATCATGGAGATGATCCAAACACAGCCAGCTTTGCAGCAGGTCTTCAGGAGTGCATCTGAAGTCTGCAGTTCCAAGGGCTTAACGATGGCTCTGTACCTGAAACCAACCAACACCCCAGTCAGAACAGACACAGAAATAATGCAAGCGCTGGCGATGCAAACTTCTTGAGGATAAAGCCATCTCTGTTCTGACTGAACTAAGGGTGGTAGAACCATCTTGGAAATGAAAACAGATACTAGCTCTTTGTAATTAAGATGGAAGTCTAGAAGTTAATTTTAGGCATGTATTTTAATGAATTGGCTGGCAGGACTTGTCATTTAAGCCTTCCTAAGTAAAGATGACTTCCACTGTTTGGATTAGGATCAGTAAGGGCAGTCATCTCTTCTGTTTTTATGGTGCTGCCTAGAAAGGTAAATGAGGAAATTAGTATGCAAAACTGGTAAAGCTATGAAACAGGTGAACTATTTTATAAATACATGAAACCAAGCATGTACATCCCTCCTTTCTTCCATGGTCTTAAGATCCCAGCTGAGTGCAGTGATCTGACTCAAAATAATGCTCTGGTGTTCATTCATAATTATAAAACAGGAGTTATCGCTGCTGTTGATTCATGGCTGTGATTCTGCAGCATGTGGACTGAGTCAGACACATGAGAAAAATCTGGGTAAATCTACAGATGTGTGAAAATCTGTGTGGAAACGGGACATGGGAAAAGGACTGACTGCCACGGAGGTGGATGGAGCACAGGAAACAACATACCCTGCTCCCAAAGTGTCAGGAACTTTTGATGCAGACAGGAGAGACCCCTCCAGGGGGGCACAAGACTGACATGAAAGGAAAGGCAGTGAAAAAGGATCCAGAGGATAAGACAGCTTAGTTATACCATTTTGAACAACCTGAGGATCTTGTCTTTTTCTCCTCTAGGTAAATTTAAATAGAAAACTCTTATTTATCAAATAAATACAATTTTTATTGACTTCAAGCTCTTCTAGCATACTGGAACATGATAGTGACTGATGTTCTGAGCTTTCTCAGTAATTCTACCACATAGTTACCCTGTGAAAATGTAGCATGGAGTATTTGCATAACAGCTACCATGAAGAATTAAATACGGAAGCAATTGTCTAAATCACAGAATCACAGAAGAGTTTGGGTTAGAAGGGACCTTTAAAGGTCATCTAGTCCGTCATGGATTCTGAATTGACGTCATACAGGACAAAGACCTTGGAGCTATGATAGGTATTTCAGTGAAAACGTCAGCAGTAGTAAAAAAACCACAACAAACCCTGAAAAAACAACAAAAAAGCTAAATGTTAGGAATTATTAGTAAAACAATGGAGAGCAAAAGAGATTTGTTCAATTAACTTTATCTCTGGTTCATGCAGCTCTTGAACACCATGTGCTGCTTTGCACACCTGAAGTCAAAAAACCCCAAACTTATTAAGGACAGAATACAACATGAATAATCTGGAGAGATGGACAGGGATTGGTGTCTCTTCTGGCACAAGAGCCAGGGCTATCAAATGAAGCCATGTGCAAAGTGAAAATAAGGAGTTTGTGCAACAGGCAGTGAAAGTCATTGCTAAGCAAGTTAAGAAGAGGCTGAACAAGGATCTAGAAGAGAAATCCACTGAGGTTGTTAAATAGGCAGAAACCAAATCTGCTCAGAAGGTCATCTGAAGGCTTAGGGTGCAAGGGTAGAGTTAGATAGTATCTCTTACTCTTCCTGTGTGTCTTTTCTTGTCCTTATACTACCACTGCTGGAGGCTGGTGTTGGCCTACATGGACCCTTGGTCTGACCCAGTGTGGCCATTCCTATGCTGGCTGATTTTTTTTGGAGCACAGTAACAGTATCATTGCTTGGGAGTTAAAGTCTGGGCATATGAACTACTCGATATTACATACAATCACGATTGCTGGCATGTGAAATGCAAATCTTTTCATTTCTTAACAGTAAAATTAATTTTGGCTTTTTCTGGTCCTTGACATGCTCAGGCTGATTGGACTGAAATCTCTTCTTAGTTTTGTTCATTCAGAAGCGAGGTGCAGAGAAAACTGATTGCTCAGCAACTCCTGAGATGGGAGCACTGATCCCTACTAACGATGCTGTCATTGTAACCCGAGTTTAATTTCCTCTGGGCTAAAGCATCTCTGGGAAAGATAGGAGAACTATAAAAGAAATATTCAAATTGTGCCATGTTATCTCACACTAAGCACTTATCAAGCTAAAAATTACGGTAGTATTGCAGTATCCATCAAATCATGAGAGTCATTCATTTGTCCCGCAGTCTGTTCTGTGTTTAATTTTGGCTTTTTACCCCACATGTCAATCTTTTATGTTCCAGGATTTCAGAGCCTCACTGAGTGCCTATACACAAAGGATTTTCACTCAGTCATTTTCACAGTTGTATTTTTCATCTTCCCTGATACTTCAGTATGCCACTAGATAGCACCAATATACTGTCTTTTCCCTGCCTTAAGCAATTCCCTTTTTCTGTGCAATTGAGAAAAAAAACTATGCTATACTTCAAGATAATGAAAGGTCAAAAGACTTAAAGACTCTCCCTTCCCTCCATTAAAAAGAACTGCTCCAATTTTTCTAACACACATTTTAAAATTAAATGGGGGAGGTTGTTTTTATTTATTTACTTATTTTTAGTCTATTACAACGTGCCATTTAATACCGTGCAAAATGATAATTTCTGCTCTTTTATTCATTTCTACCTTCAGACCTGCGGTATCTCCTGGCAAATCAGTTGCATCAGACCCACCTGTCAGCACTGAGAACAGTCAAGGTAAACACTGATACTCCAACTGAGGTTAACTGGATAAAAGACAGCAGCTTGCACCCAATTCTTCCGAAGAGCCAGGTATCCACAACGTAACGTGTTGCATCTACAGGCACACAAGTTAATAAAAGTAGTAGGTCTCCAAATGCCAAGCTGGTGATGAAGATGTTTGGAACCGTCTGCATTGATTTAATCTTGAAAAATACTTTGATGAGTATAGCATTTCCAAGGAGACCCACTGAAATGATCACAGCGTATGTAACATAAATTGTGCACAGTATTTCTAATCCTGGAAAGGAATCTTCAGTCCATTTTTCATTTGTGGTTTCGTTATCAATGATTGATTTCGGTTCTGTACCATTTGTAGATGCACACGAAGTCTGATTAGCTGAATGCAAGTATACTTGAGACATTTCTTTAACTCTTTCTTCTCCCCAGGGTGGACTTTAATTGATGAAAAAAATATTTAATATTTAGCTTGCAGCATATCAGCAAGGTCAATAGGAAGGTACAGATTTGTGGCTGAAATTAAGATTCCTGTTGCACATTAACTACTTTCATCCCCTTCTGGGTCTCAAAACATGCCTAGAAGAAATGCATACAGATCTTGTTCTAAACTGTGTAGGAGGTGGAGAATTTTTTTATTGGCTTTTCAGCTAGTGGAGCAGAGAGGGAGGAGGAAAAAAGAGAAAAGGAGTTTCTTTTAAGATATTAGCTGGAAGAATGTTTTTTTTCTTGGAGGTACCTGCCAAGTAAATATTGTATTGTAATTACTGTAGCATTAGGGTTTGCATATTACTTAGCAAATGCTTGTTAATATTTTCCAAAATACTGTAAAAAGGAAATAAAATGAAAACCTGAAATAGTTCTCTCAATAGTGCAGGTAAGCATAGAAGATACAAATTTAACACAAAACTCTACACTTATACCTTAATGGCAGATAAAATATCTCTGAATATAAATAATATTTGCTGAAAAAGCCATAGAGACCGCTTGTGCTTGTCTTTGCTCTGATTAGCCTTTCTATCACAGAAATGCAATGACCTTCCAAAAGGCAATATAAGATTGAGATTTATGGCCATAATCCTGCTAACACTTATATTAAAGCTTAGGTTTGTGCCTTGGAGTAGTCCCATTTCCATCAAAACCACAACTTATGCTCAAGTTTGAACAGGTTTCTAGATAGTTGCTGTATGGAAGCCTGTTATCTTGCAAGAATCCATGTATTCATTGGCTTTGGATAGTACAACTGATGATTCAAATCTTCTGGGAGAAAAATAACTTCTCATGATACTATCTCAATTAAACATGTTAGTACTATGGATTTTCTTATCTTTAGTCAACAGCCAAATCTTAAACTCTGCTCTGTGATGGACTCCTGATTAACTTCAAAGTAAACTAAGGTACAAGGAATGTAACCTATTGAGTTCAATCTCCTGAAATTAAGAAAGTCAAGATCTAATTTCTAAATAGTGGAAGTGGAAAAGATATCAAAGGACTGAGCTTTATGCCTTGAAAATGAAGATCAGTAGGTGGAGTATTTTTTCCTCCAGATTGTTCTTCAGCTGTGAGGTTCAAGTGGAGAAGGTACCCTGCTCAAATGACAAAAACAATCTTATAGCCAAGTGCCTTTAGCTGCACACGCACAAACATACAGACACACAAAATCCAGTTTGTTTCATTTACTCAAAAAAACTCCTCTAAGTACTACACATGAAAAGTCTAATTTTCCCTCTCCTAATCCCAATCCTTGTAAGCACAACTATGCCATAAGTACCAGGTGATGACAGACCACATGATAGGTGGTAGATCAGATGGGAGAACAATGCTGTGGCCAGGTGGAAGAAGGACTCACTGATACAAAAAGGATGCATGGGTTAAAAGTTCCAATTACATTTTTTGAAAGTGCTTTTGGAAGAGAAGTTCTTGTCACGATCAACCATAAGATGTCCTTTTACGCAGGCACAGTATGTAGGTTGCTCACAGATTTAGGTGCCATTGAGGATGCCCGATTATGTTGTCCACCCACACTGGTGTAGTACTGTGCATTATATTTAATATAGAGTTCGGCAGCTGTAGCAGATTGTGACAGTTTAATGTCAGATAGTTACATAAAAAGTTTAGATTTCCTGTACAGGAGAAGTAAGGTGTCACCAAACATTGGGAACAAATTGCTCTCCACCAAACACTGAATATTCAAGGATGGTGTCTGGATGGGAGATCAGGTGTTTAGCTGAAACTGGAACTTAGCAGAAAGGAACTTCTTACTTGCCTTGAATTGCACTAGAGGTTGGTTGATGTGCCACAGTTCACCTTGCAGCATAGATCCTAACAGTCCCCGAGATTTCAGAGCCATCCAAGAGATTAGGGTTGATGATGTGAAATCTGAGGCTGGATTTATTCTGTCACTTCAATCATTTTGTTTGGCAGGACAGAGGACCTGAACTGATACCGCTCGGTATAAGAGATAATCCAGAGGACTGGAGACTCTTGAGCTATGACATGCTCCCAACAATTGGTTTGAGGGTTGATTCAGGTATGAAGAGAATGGTGACAGACCTCCCAACCCATACTTAAGCCTCTTGAGGTCATCAACATGTGATCAATGAAAGCAACCCCAGAAAGCGGCGAGGGCTTAAAAATCTGTTTACTCCTGGTACTTCATGTGCTGTTTATTCCAAACTGGTCTTGAATTCATGTATCTGAACCTGAATGCTCTGCCTGGTGCTTCACAGTAGAAACCTGCATTGCCTGGAAACACAGACACATTTTCCCTGGTCTCTAATAGGGCACAGTACATATGTCTAACCCAGCTCACATCAGCATGAAATTCTACTTGGTTTTCTCTTTCTACTGACAAATTGTGTTTTTCCCACTTTTTGGGGAATCTGGCAGAAGGAAGCTCCCCCATTTCTCACAATTCTTCCTGCAGCCCTTGTATTACTGCAGGTTTTAGCTAGTCAGCCAGGCTCTCTCTTTATGGAGCATAAGATACTGTCTTAGTCGATCATTAGGAGGTGAAAAACATTATTTTGAAAAAACACACAAAATAAAGTTCTCCAGGCCCAACAAAAGCCTGAAGAAGAGATAGTAAACCTCAGATATGCAATTTGTTTGTGATGGTAGAATTTCAGTGTTTCTGTTCATCAGTTTTGTGTGCTCTTCATTAGTGTCATGGGTAGAAACCAGGCAGGAGAAAACACACCCCGTGTTTACCACAGATTCTGATAGATTTCAGTGGTGCAAATCCAGCTGAAGAGAATGGCATCATTCTTCCAAACAGTAAACAACTCCAAGGCTCTATTTCAGAGCTCTGTCTTCTGATGAAGAGAAAAGCAATCAGGGTAATTCTGGCTATTGTTTAAAATTCCAGAAAACACACAAAATGTTTGCAGAAAATGAATGTTCCTTTTGAACACTATGCCGAAAAAAAAAAACCCAACACAGAAGTAAAATACTCAAGAGTATCTTTCAGCTGTTTTTTTAATGCAAATTTTCTGTTTTAATGCAGTGTGACTCCTGACTTCAGTCATTTCCATGTGCTGCATAGTGTCACCCACTCAGAAAAATCTCTTTCAGAACCGTTTGCTCTGCACCAAGCCAAAATATGGAGAAAACAGCCAAAATCTTAACTTCAATGAAAGAAATTGATTTTCCAAAATTGTCATTGTTTTGTGCAGCATATTTTTTTATTTCAGTATATATTGGTCATGCTGTATTGATCATTATTTATACAAATATGGGAAAATCCTTTGTAGCTAGAGAGCTAGGAACACAAAGCTGATACACAGTGTACTACAGCTATATTAGCCAGCCTGAGTTTTTTAGGATTATTTTAACTCACTTTCTTAGGTCATTATTGGTATCATTTCTGCATAGAGCTATTTACTCGTCTTAATTCTTTTTTTATGCCTCCAACTCATTTTCGACCCTTGCTTTGATTGTCTCTTCTAGCAATTTCACCATCTGTTTATTGCTGGCTGATGCATCTCTCTGTCTCTCTGCTGACTGAACTGACACTTAAATTCTCTGGGTGTTAATGGCAGAGAGGTGCTGAACAGCCTGTCTATCCTTGTCCTGAATTTTGGTTGATTCTGTTGTGGCATCCTCTCTTATAAAAGGCTTTTGTCAGGTTAAGATCTCTTCTACAGACCAGCTGGATGGCTCTCCACGTGCCCAGACTGTTCAGCATAGAGCAGGACCCTGCTACTGGGTCTCCACAGACACATTCCTCTTACTCCTTCCCAGAGGTAGAAAACTGATTTCAGCCTAGCACTCTGCCCAGATCAATGTAAACCTTCCAGCAAATCCCCGCAGCCTTCCTTTTAGGTCATTTTCTTTTGACATAAAGATGAAGGAGGGCTTTTTGTTTGCTCCATCAAGTCCTAACCTGGAGTCCTTTAACAACTCTACTTATAAGCAAGGCTCTGCAGTTATAACTAAGATTATATTATCTGAAATATCTTTTTCTTCCTAGTGTTTTCCGAACTGGCTTTGCCACCTTTGTGTTGAGGAGCCCCTGCTCTAGAGACAGCATTCTCAGGGTTGGGTGTGTGTAATTGCCTTGTTTCTGACTTGCATCTGTTCTGCAGCTTGAATGTCTTCTCTAAATTGAAATTGCCCATAGCATGACAGCTAATGGCAATATGAGGGGACGAAGAATATCCTAAGTCACATTAAGAATGAAGCTTTTATCTGACAGCCATTTGATGGGCTGTATGACTTGGGTGACTGTTCCCAATGCATTTTTTTAGTGTTCAGGCAGGTGGGTATTAAATGGGAAAGCCTGAATGCACACCCAGAGTGAGTGTCAGTGTCAGAGACAGCAGTCCGTGTTTAGAGCAAATTGCTAACATATGCAGGGTTGTTTCCAGTTCTGTTCTGTCCTACTGCAGGAACGGGACTCAGCCATTTCCATGCCCTCCCTAAAGAGAGAGAGGATCATCTCCCCACCTCGCCAGGCATCCATTTCAGAGCTACGAGTGTCAGGCAACGGGAAGGGAGGTTGCTAAGGCACTGCCTGCGCGGGATTTCTTCACTTGTGAGCACAAGAGCTTGGTTTCAGTGTCTGATATTTTTCACCACAAAGTGGGAACTTCTTCTCTGTCCTATATTTTGATTTTTTACCATTGCCTAGTGTCCTCGGCAGCTGGAGACAAAACAACTACTGAGCTATTACAAGGGAAAATACCCTCCAAGGACAATTTATTGACAATTTCCTTGGCTTGTGTCACATTCGTAGCAGAGTGTAACCTTTCATTGTCAAAGACCACCCATTTAGTAGAAAACTACATAGGTTTATTACTGGCTTTATCTCCCTATCACCTCTGCGGAGCTGATTCTGCACTGAGGGCAGAGGGAGCTGTGCAGGCATGGAGACTCAGAGCATCAAATCCTGCAGTAGTGTTTGATTGGAACCACGTCCCTGTGTTTTGGAACTGAAGATGAGCTACCCAGTTACACTTTCAAATACCACAAGGCTTATCAGCGTGTCTAGGAGCAAAAATAAGCTCAAAGCCAGCCCTCAGTGTTAGGAGTGTGAGAGGGAAGGTCAGTCCAGATGAGCTGTCAGGAGCAGCATTCACTGATACATCAACAAGATGGGTATGCTGGTTAAAATCTAAGAAAATAGCTTCAAATTTTGTTAGTGTCTAAATCCAGACTATTCAGTGGAGTTAGTGGGACTCAGTCTGCCTGTGACAGGATCACAAATGCTGTCATTAATCAGTGGCTCCAAATACCTTTCATCCTCTTTCTCTGTTCTTACATCCCTTCCTGCCTCCTTTTCCAAGAGCTTCCTCAGCCAGTTTCAGTACGGGAATGGCCAGTGAAATGCTGGTGTCATTTCTCAGAAAGGAGAGAAAAATAAACACTGGAATGTATCCTTGAATATCTTCCATTACAGGAACAATCAAACAATAAAGGAATACAGCAACCTTAATTCTTTTGGGCACCCTTGAAACTCTCACTGATACATTTAATTTAGAAACATTAGAGTGCCATTACATGCTAAATACTTTCTGATACCTAAAAGCACAGAGTATTGTGCATTAAGACTTAGCAATCATCTTATGCAATAGGTAGTTATCTTCCCAGTATTTTGATTTTTAATCTCAAATCGTTTCCCATAATGACATTCCTGTCATCGTCCGAGTAATAACTGCCTGCTAAATTTAGAAAGAATTATTCATCTTGGGCATGAGTATTGCTAACCTGTTTGCTAACCACAACTGCAGATTCAGAAACTGTCCGAAGAAAACTTAAACGAGCTGTACTGATCTTTAGCTGTCATCCTCTGTAATATTTATTTACCACATGGTTATCAAAGCACTGTACATATATGGAGCTGGAAGGCAGCTTTAGCCACTTGTCCACATGAAGACCTGCAAAGTCTCCAGGGGCCCTTAGTGAGCTGCCAAGACCATGGAACTGCAGCCACTGACTCAGTTGGTACGAGAGGTGGTGGAGTTTTGTGCTGGTCTAAGTAGCAAGATGGGACTGGGAAGAGTTTTGCCTGAGTCACCACAGCTGTTGCAGTGATTTTACTATCGTTTTTTATTTCTTTCATATCACCTAACTTATTGTTAACAACCCACTGAGATCTGACATCAAATAATCCTCTTCATAGATAAATATACTTTCAGAAATCCTTCTTTCATTGGTTTAAAATAGAGCACACATTTCCTGGTGCATGTATCGCTAAAAATAAGCAATCTAGGAGTAAATGAGAATGACTTAGAAATCAAAGGCACTTTTAGACTGCTGCTGTCTCAGAGAGCGAGCAGAGTCAACTGATACAATCAAAGCTGCGGGGAGGAGGATGGGTCTGTATCGGGAAAGCTGTGCTGCCTGTCCGATCACGTTCAAGCCAGAGCTGCGGAAACAGTTCCCACCACTTAAAATTATTAGGATGTGAATCACAAAAGCATAGCAATTTTTTATTAGATTTGTCATTGTGCATGTCCTCTCCCTGTGAAAACCATCAGCACACAGTTCCGTGACAGAATGTCAGCATAGATATGTTGGAGAAGAGCAAATGCAGTGGTGTCGGTGCGGAAGATATTATTTCAGCCCGAAGAAAATTACACATCTTCATTCTGGCTGACAACCTAAACAATGCCATGCTTGAAACATAAATGATACACTCTTTAGCTGGAAAAGCCATTAGGCATATGATGGAGAGTGGAAGTGAGCTAAGCGCCCTCCCAGAACAAATAGTGCTTTGCATTTTACATAAGCAAGTTGACAGGTTTTTAAAAATTTACTTCCAGATTTTGCTTTTTGAATAGGAAAAAAAAAAAAAGCCAATATCACGAATGGAGACCTGACGCTGCTCCACGCTGTGCTCTTCTTCCTGCTGTTACACCTCCAATGCAGGAAACCTGCTGATGGATTTGCCCAGGAAATGGGATTTCCTGCCATCTCTTGGCAGCCTGAGAAGTCTGAAGTATTGCAGCACTTTTCTCACTGCTTGTCCAGCTTTTATCCAAATCTTTGTTGGTCCTAATAATTCAATAGTGTCATGAGGGCATTTAGCAAAATCTTTAGAAAATCAAGGTACATTTTGTCTTTTATCAGGAATGTAGTAAAGCAACTACAGTGTGCAGGAGACAAGGCCAGTCTCGTGTTGCCCTCATATTGATTTGGGTTTGTTACCTTTTAATTTTAATTTAGAGTAATAGAAAATAGAGTTTGGAGGACTTTCAACAGGTCTTCTAGTCCATCCTGTGCAAAATCAACTTTCCTTAAACAAGTTCTGGCAGTTACTTGTCTTACCACTCTGAGTGTTTTTTAAGATTTGCACTGATGGCAATTCCATGTGCTCTCTAGACCATTTATCCCTTAAAATTAGAAATTGTTACCTAATGTCTAGTCTAAATTTAAGCCTATTACCTTCTGTCCTATAAAGTATATGCAGAAAGAATTCCTGCATGAAGGAGAACACTGGGGGTCAATGCAGGATAATAGAGGAGATGGGGTCAGTCTGTCCACTCACCTAGACTTACTGATCTCATAACAGAGACAAACTGGTGTACAAGGGACTTGGGGGAGGACTCCTGTTCCTCCAAAGACCTCTGCAGCCTCCTTCCTCAACCTCACAGGATCCCTGGGGTGTGCAGCAGCCGTGTTAGGGGTGCACAGCACAGTGTGTCCTGCTCCTCATTGCAAAGCAGGAGAACTTGTATTAACAGCAGATTGTGGAGCAAGGGGTTTACTACTGAAGATAAAGAATATAAGCAGAGGCTGATTGTTCAAGTGTCCATCATACTGAACTGCATTTTGTATTAAATTTCTTTTTCATTGAGAGCAATTTCAAGTTAGAAACAAGTAGGTATGAGGTGGAATTTGTTTGCATGTTTTTAATGCTAACATTTCTCCCAGAAAGCCATGGAGCTGAAGGTGATCTGTCTAATTTCAAGTAGGCTGGCTCTAGCTACCGTACAGTGAAATATTCATCTTTTTTCCACTAATTGCTGTGTGGGAGTTATTCACAGAATGAAAGAACCTTTTGTATTTGCTATTGTACATCCCAGCTCTAAGATATCACTCAAGTGTATTTTTTCACTTCCCTGTCATTGGTACAGGTTAGTGTTTTACTATATTAGCAATCATCAAAAAAATCTTTACTTGAATGATACAGAGAAAGGCATTCAAAACTGAAACAAGGATTTGGTTGAGCAGGCAAGTTACAGATCCAAACACATTTTCTGATAGAAAGCCCCGCTTTAGTAGGACAGGGAAGTTAGGTCCCTCCTGTGATGTTACAAAATGGATACCAATTACAGGTGGGAATTTCAGGTTTTTTTGTTTCCACATTCCATTTGAAGGTACTGGGCAACATTTTCAAACACTTAAACACGTATCTACATCTCTTTAGAGATCTAAATCCAAGTCAGCAGTGCCAGCACATCTGAAAATAAAAACATACAACTGAAAGGAACATCTTGGAAAGCTGAGTCCAGTTTCTTAATGTACAAGTTAATCAAAATCCATCTCAGGAAAAGTAAAGGAAAATTCTGATTGAGGAACCTAGATATCCATGCCTGAGATAGTAAGCCAACAGGCTCAAAAATATGACTTGAAACTCAATATTAGGGGTCTTAGGTTCTGAGGATAAAGATCAGATGAAGAAGGGAACAGAGGGGTGGCAGGAGTGTGTAAAGAGGACAAAAAAGAGAACAAAGTATGCGAAGAGCTAAGGATAAGGAAGAAAATACTTCCAGTCTCCATTTAACATGATGGCTAATCTTGGAAAGAGAGGGGTATCAAATCCTTATGTGATTAGTATTGCCACTCCACTGAAACCTAGAGAGCTGAATAATGGGATGTTTTAGCTCTATAATTGTGTTCAGAGTGATAACTGTAGACTAAAAGTAATTATTTAGATCAATGTTTATTTTTACATGCTACAAAAGAGAACCATCATCAGCTAGTCAGAAGAAAATGATTCAGTATCAATGAAAAAATCCTGCTTTCTGTGGATAGTGCGGCCCTGTGTCCATGGGTAGTATCCTTCGTGAACAAGGACGTTTGGTCTCACCAGCTTCTGGAGGTACAGCACTGGGGTTGTAATGAGCTTCAGCTACAGAAAAGAATTAGGGAAAGTTTTTTATTATGATAATTTGGTCTAATATATTTAGAAAGAAACCTGTCTATGCAGAACTCACTGATTTAAGGTCTTTGGGGAAATAACAGAAATCAGCATGTTTGCAAAACAACCCGGAATGTTTGGTGCTTAGTTCAGAATTCCTATAAAGGCATTTATTTCCATTGGTTGGGATTTGACAGCCACCATATGGAACCTGTTGCTTTCTAGTCTATGCAGTACACAATGTTTTTCTTACCAATCCTAAAATTTATATCTGGAGAAGTCCGGGGAAGGAAATCTGAACCATTGAATGTCGAACTTGTTCCATTGGAATTTAGTCTCCACAAAGGCTGGGATGGTGATTTGTGGTTCAAGTGCTTTGGTGTAGATCCAGCAGTTGCACCTGACCCACTCCAGTCTGAAATGAAAGAGTGAAAGGTCCAGGAATGAAATTCTGACCAGGTGCCACATCTCAAACTACTAGAGACCAGGGAGGAGAAAGGTCTGTGCTTGCTTCTTGCGCCATTGTCCCTGCCCTGACGCTGTGGTTCTCCTTGCAGCATGGGGCACAATGCCTGCTGTTCATTTTGACACCACGTGCAGGTGGGGCTGGATACCAGCAATTCAGTCTTCTATTTTCCCTTCAGGGACCCTGACTTCACATGAGAACAGAATTAGAAACAAAGCTGAAATCTTTTCCCAAAATCAATGTTTTTTACTGCATGCTGTCACCTTGTCACCATATCACATAAGCAGTTAATGGAAGAGGATAAAAACATATCAAAGAACGATTACCCAATGCAGTGCAGAAAGGCCATCAAGGGGAGCTTGATTTCTTAATGTAGAATGACTTAAAAGTCAAGCTAAACAAAAGCCCTTAATGCTCACCAGAATAATCACTCAGACGAAATCTTCCCCAGCAAAAGTGTATCCGGCACTGCTTCACTACTTCTTCCTTCAGTAAGCAGTGAAACACAAAGATAAAGAACCCTAAAGAAGTAAGAAGAGAAATTCATAGGTTTTCAGGCAGGTTCTCCAACCTGCTGTCTCCTTTTCTAAACTTTTTGTATGCCACTCAGGTACCAGGATGTTATGTCTGGGCAGAGTGGGATTGCACTGAGCCCTTTGTGCGTAGGAAAGGGCAATGGGAAGAGCTTTCTGCAGATCTGGTATAAGAATAATCTGCAAGTCACGGTAGATTCTATCAACCATTTTTATGCCCAGATGAAAAGGATTGTGCCAGCTCCTGAAAAGATGCATTTATTGGGATCCATGTTTCAAAGGCATGAATTCATGTCTTTAATAGTATATCTATCACAACAATGCTATCTAAACAACACTATCCTCCCACTGCAATGGAGCTTTCCAATTAAAATACCTAAACACTGTAACATGAAAGTTATATGAGCGCTCCTCTTCTCCCATGCTTGAATTACATGATGCTACAAATTTATTTCTATTCCACAGCCCTACGCTGTTGTATTTATAGCAGTACTCCATTCAGAAATTACCTTGCAAGGTGTTAAAAATGCTGAAGAGATACAAGAAAAATATCCTCACTGCTCCCCAGGCAAAAAAGACAAAGCCCCAAGTTAAGCCCAAAAGGAACATCAAGCTGAAAGCACTTTTGACATCTTGGACAAAAGCCCGTTTCCAGAATCTGGATCTCTTTCGTGTCCTCGTTTTCATGGAGTGGATTTGAAGGAGAACAGTGATGAACATGGCTGTATTTGTCAAAAATATTAAGAAGACATAGGCCACAACAGAGATGTAAAACACTGTGTTCTCCTGAATCCAGCAACTGCAAGAAAAGGAAGTATGTATTCAATAAGGAGATTTTTGAGCAATGAAACTAATGAAGCCTGGTTTCCTACTCCAATGTCCCATATGGTTCTCTGATACCTAGTAAGGAACATTCTCTAAAGCCCATGACCTCCCCCAATGAGCATATTCATAGAATCTCTCCACTTGCCTTTTTTATGGATGTTATAGAAATTCAGTGACTTTGAGACTTTGATATTTCTGCCAAATTCAGATAAATGTGACAATTGTTTCACAACTTACTAATGTACACACACAGAGATACACTGCCTTAGGAAAACCAAGTTAAATTCAACTTATTTAGGAGTCTAAAAAAGATAGGCACAAATTTACCCTCTGAGGTGTCAGGGGTGTGTGCTGCCTTTCTGATGGGATAGAATTCAAATATCCCAGGTAATCTTCACCAAGAAGTGATCAGATTGTGCTAAACAGAAAGCAGGTGAAAAAATGGAAGCATTCTTTGCTATAAAACCCTTTTAAAAAGGGATGAAAGAATGCAGTGGTTTCCCAGTGGAAAATAGAGAAGTTTGAGATGATTTAAATAAAAGAATCTTGAATGATGAAGAGACAGTGATGTGAACTGACATTAAAAATACAGAAGCAAATGTGCAAAGTACTAGAGCAATTATTCTGCCTTTAGGTTTTAAGAGGAATCTAGAACATTCAGGATCATGTACAATGTCCCATCAAGCTGAGTTAATGTCAAGCAAAAAAAGAGATTTTCCAGAAAGCAGAAGTGGAGTTGACTGGCAGAAGCCCTCCCTGTCCTCAAGCCCAGTCCACTGATGTGAGAGTTAATCCATGTAGTAGCCATACAAACAAAATGATCCACCAAATCAGAACTACTAAAAGGAGAGGGTTAAGATGGGGTAGGAAAGAGAAAAACAAGAGAGAAGTTGTTGCCTTCTGGTTATTTCTTGTATCTGGTTATTATTGATACTCTAGTGACCATCAAAAAGCTTAAAGTATTATACTTACAAATTGCTGAATGGATTGCTCTCAGAGTGCGATCCATTGCCATAGAAGTCTTTATTTATAATGAGCACAATAGTAATTACAATAGCTGGTATTCCTAGTGTGGAAGGCAAGAGAAAAAAAAAGATATTTACATTAAAAAGAAAAATGGAGAATATGGAATGTTGGATAATTTCTGTGAGCAATCACAGCAGACATGTACATCTTAGGATCAAACTCTACCCCTAAATCTCCTTCTCAAATGAGTGCAGTTGAATGTGTGGCATAGCAGGTTTAATCTCCTTATTTATGTAAATTACAAGTGAGTAGGCATAAAAATATCTGTGTCTGCAAAATGTTTGTGAGTGTTCAAACATCTCCAGAAGGGATCCAATCTGCTAAAATAAAACCAACTGATTATTACAAAGAGCAGAGTGTCAAAAGATAGGCATGACCACAGCATTTTGTGTTAAGATCCAATAGAGACAGATTTTTCCAGACACTTTTTTATCAGCCTTCCCTTCCATTCATTTTCCATTTCCCATATTTCTTTCAGTTCTGGCTTTTCTGTTGAGCACGGCTGCCACCAACACCACCAGTGTGGATGGCTGCCCCTGAGAACAATTGTGTGTGAATTCAGATGGAAGGATAGAGATGATGATACGCTGCACACTATTCAAAAGCCTAAAAACCCCTTTAAAACAGCATCTGATGGTGACCCAAAAGCCACAGACCAAATTTTACTCTGGGTCAGTGCCTCTGATAACACCTTTTCTAACAGTTGAGCCAGCATTTTGGGTCCTTTTTGTTATGTTTCTCTCAAACAAGTCTCTGATGCTCAGCCCTTGGAGGAAAGGTGAATCAGTGAGGTCCTCTGGAAGGCTATGAATGAAAGCCAAATCTACCCCTCGGGGAGGAATCATGCATAGAACACAAGGCCTGGAAATGGAGGTCAAAATCACCCCTGAGCATCACCAGTACAGGGGTTAAGGCTGTGGGCAGTTCATACTTCTTCATACTCCCACTGATGGGAGGTACCATGATAAATCATTCCTGTAAAGAGCAGGAGGGCTAGGGAAAGCAGTTCCTCCCACCCACTTTTCATCTTTCTTTGCATATGACTTTGTACAGGGACCAACAGGCACTTTCAGCTAATGTTTCCCTGGGCAGAAAAGACTTCAGCTGAACCTGCCTGGAGAAGAAATCCATTCTTACAGCTCAGGGTGTGCACCACATTTCTACTAGCTCAGCGTCCTAAGTTACTTTTGCAAATGTTCCCCTATCTTAGAGAAGTTAACAGGCACAGAAGCAGAGAAGAAATCCATTTACTTACCCCAGCCAGCAATAAAGCATTTTAGGATGTACTTTGGGACATAAACATTGAAAACTTTGACAAGAGCCAAGTAAAAGTGAACAGACTCCAGGCACATCCACGTGAAAGCTGCAAGAAGGAAATAGTGAAGGAGCACGGCCACGGTGATGCAGAGACCTGGCTGGTTGAATGAGGACAGCCAGGAATTGATGAGGAAGACCACGTTCAGCATCAGCAGTGCAGCACAAAGGTTGAGCAGGATTTTTGAAGGGTTGTCTCTCCGCAGCTTTCTAAAAAGAGGGGGAATGTCCACAATGTTATCACTGCATGAGTTGTGCTGGGTGCATTCACTGATGGAAAGTATTACAAATGTATATTAGTCATACTATAAACTGGCTCCCTTGTGGTATCAGCTGTGTCTGCATTAGTGTTTTAATTCACATCACTAGTGTGTTTTTGAAGCATATCTCCCAGCCTGAAAAAGCAGAGCTTCTCTATACATGGATTTTCACACTTGGTAGAGGAGAGACAGACTTAACATCATCTTTTTACTACTGCATCAAATATTATTGTTATTGCAACGTTACTGGGTTATGAAAACACCCACAGTTACCTAAGTCTAGGGTCCTGCTGTGCCAGGAGCTACTGGCACATACAGTATAAAAGGAAAATTATCTAAAAAGACAAAACACAAGAAAGCCCCAAGAGGAAGAGAAGATAAAATTTTCCCTGTTTTACTGTTGATATCATCCAATGTACAGCCTGTACACGGGGAATATTCAGACTGCTGATACCATCTAATGTATAGTCTATATACAAGGAATATTCCATATCCCTGACATGATATTGTACCCATATCCATGGGTAAATTTATGAAATTACAGAAATTTAGGAACACAGAAGTTGCTGACTAGTGCTTGTATTGAAGCATGTGTCTTTGAATCCCTCTTAATTCACCACAGTCATGGGTCAAAATAAAGCAATACTTATACTGTCAGCTCTCAGTCTTCCCTCCTATGCATCACAGCATCAGATATTACCAAGCATCCTGATAGTTACTGCAAATTCATTATTGCTAAAATGTCAAAAGTGATATAAGAAAAAGGATCAGACTTACTCCAGGAGTAGATATGTCACCAGTGTTATACCCAAGAAAAGGGAAGAAACACCACATCCTGCATAGCTTATCAGAGTTAATATACGATCATGTGTGGGATCTATCTCTGTCCGGGCCAAGTCCTGTGTTACAAGATAAAGAATCACAGTTGTTTGCCATAACAGATAAAATTGCTTTCCATATTTTCACATAGATAAAGAAATTGATTTCTGTTCTGCTTTTTGCTACTTTTGGAGGGTTTCCATTAATATGTGCATATGTTTCTTATAGCATGGTCCTACAGAATATCCAAACTAGAGAAAATAACAGCACTTAACGTACCCAGTAATAGGTTGTGAAGCTAGAATAGCTGTACTTCAGAAACCACAAATTCAACAAGGACTCCAGGATCTTGCCAAAATTATTCCACTGAGATCTTGCTTTGTAGGAGAAGCTCCACTTTGTTTCAATGGCAGCTGCCACATTTGGGAACTGCACAAACCTGCTAAATGTCTTGGAGCGTGGGAGGATCCTCCACCTCCAGAGAGCATCAGGAATCAGCTGGGAGGCTGGGCCCTGCTTCTCCACAGCTGCTGCCAGGAGTGAGTGACACTGAGAGGATTTTGTTGTTCCCAGCCACAGACTCTCTTCTATTTGGTGACACTTTGAACCTCAGCCTAGTAACCTACATCTCTGATGTACAATTGACAGTGCTGTGAAGTGCTTGTAACTGTGCTGATGACTATAGTGGCAGTGCAGAAGAGATGGGATCGTAAAATCAGACTGAATTCTCTTTGCTTGAGTGGAGACTTTAGCAAGTTGTCTGAAATCTGTAACATCTCAATTCCTTCCTGTAGAAGTCACATTTTTATTACCAGGGAGGGCTTCCATGCCTTTCTCAGCGCAGGGTAATGCTGGCCTCTAGAGGAAGGTGGGCAAGCATCCAACAGCAAAGGGATGGCCTTACCCCATCGGGTAGGTTGTATCCCACTGGTGTATGAGACAACTTCCATCTACTCAGATTGCTTTGAACTTGCTTCACACTTTGCATTTGTTGCAGCCCATGCTTGGGCAGTCATCTCGTTTTTTGACATTCAACTTTTAAAGGCAGTTTTCTCAGTATTACAGAGAAATAAGAGAGGATAACTAATGACATCTCCCATATTTATATTAAACTTCCCTTTCTGATGGGGTGTAGATACAACTTTCAGAAAGATGTAATATCATTTGTTGCCACTGGCAGGCAATGAATTTAACACAGTATTTCCAACACAGCAAATAACACATTAACGTTGATTAAGTTACATTGCAAAGAAGAACAAACTACATCTGTAAAATGAATTTGCCTTGAGGCAAGTGACATTTAGAGGACTTTATACCATAAAAATTATTATTATAACTGTTTTGTTTGTTACTACTGAGTTTGGCAAAATTGCGGGTATCTACCAGGGTGTATAGATATGAACCTCTCCCCAAAACCAGCAATGACTTTGTTTAGTGCCATGGGACTTCTTTGAAGATGATTCACAGAGTACTTACCAGTAGGACTCCAAAATGGGTAAGATGGTTACAAAAACAGATTGTGTAATTCATATCTGTATATTCCATTTCACACCCTGATGTATTCCAACCACCCAGTCCATCTGTGTAATAGAGAAAAAGGGATTTTTAAGCAGAGTTAGTCATGCTCAGTCATTTTTAGCTCTGCAGCATGCAGAATGTGCGAATATGAGCTCAAGTTAGTACAGATTGCAGGGTCATTTAGCAGCACACAAGTGAAATTTCACACAGGAACACATCTTATATAGTTGCCTGAGAACCTCAAAACTTGGATGAAAGCCTTCGGTGGAATGAAGAAATATTTTAAAAGTCATTTACATGCCTGCACACAGAGAAAGCAAGAAGGTAGAGAAAAGTCCTCTGGACTGGATTATGCTGTGGAAACACAGAAGGCAAGGCATATTTACAGGGCAGAGGATCTGTTTAAGCAGTGTGTAGCACTGAAAAAGCCAGATCTTCCCTGGTAAGATTAAATTTATAACCCTATTTATGTGGCATGTATGACATATTCAGAAGCTAATCTTCTGCTTTAAAACATATATATATATTCTAACACCAATAATTGCAGAGAAAAACCTCTCCCACGTGTTCTGAGTTAACCCAGTGCATACTTCTCTTTCTGTGTCTGTTGACTGAGCCATATTCAAGGCTTGAGCACAGCAAAGCCCTCACTGACTTCCCCGAGGTAACTGTGAGAAATCATCTGACATTTCATTGCATTTCTGCTTTTTTCTTAGACTAAATCTTCTTACTGATGTAGATGCACCATTGCACAATGCCAGATACGTATCCCCTAGTAACAACACTGATTATTGAGGTATCGATGTCAATAGAAACCAGCAAGATAGATTCAACAGGAGAGCCTCACAGTTTCAAGCTGCAATGTCAAGGAGTCAAAGGCTCTGTGAGGCTGGTGGCACAGCAAGTGTGGCAGCTCTGTAAATAACACTTACTGTTCTTCTGAAAGTCCCAAAAGACGCAGTGCACTGCTGCATTATCCTGAAAGCAGAGAAAAAGGGGACTGACATTTATTCAATACTTATGTCCACTGTCTGCAATGCAGACGGTGCATCTTGCCTGCAATCAAGCAAGATATATATATAACTAAGACAGTTTGATTTTATTTCTCTGTACTGATCTCTGCCATTATTTGCATGGTGATGCCACAGAGGGTCTGTAGGTCACTGGAGATGCCAGCAGCTCAGGAGCAGTTGGATACTTGGTCATTGGGAACCAGCTGGGACATCAGCCATCACACCCAGGGCACTGAAAACCAGCAGAGGGTCCCAATTTTCACATTCCCCTTTACCAAGGGAAATCCTGGGAGTCAGTGATCTCCCCCATTTTCCCAGTCTTTCTGCATCTTGCATTGTCTTTTAAGGACAGTAGAAAATCTGACAAGTTGTCCAGCTCAGACCGATTCCTGGGTCTGAACTCGTTGGTTTCATGTGGTGTCTGAGATGTCATACCTAATTACTGATGAAATTCAAAAGTTTTGACTAAGACCTAGAATAACAACCTGAGATTTTATACAATTAAAAACAAAACAAAAACCAATTCTCAAAACAAGAAAACCTTTATTTTAGAATTTCACTGTTTCTGTTGTCTCTGAAACCAGGCAGCGAAGACACCTTAGAGAAAATAAAGCTTGTTTGCATATTGCAAACAGCTGAACAGATTTAAATGGGTATTCAATGCAATGTTTTCCCTTGGGTACATTCTAGTTTATTACTTAAAATGCTGCAGCAAACTTTCCCAAGGCACAGATTCATTTTCTTTTATTATTAATCAAGTTTAATAAAGCACAGAGTTTACAGGAAGCCACCCTAACAGATCAGCTGTTAATAGATGTAGACTGTCAAATATAATTAGGCAGAGAGCCAAAGATGTAGGTTAGCATGATATCTCATTAAATATTTAATTAAGATATTTTTAAAAGGTCAAGGAAAAAAAACCTGAGAGGTGCCAGATGGCCTGGTGGAGTAAAAATGATGGAAGAGAGGGGTTATCTAGATGAAATCTCTGGGTATATATTATCTGCTAGAACTGAATGGAAAGAGCATATTGCCATAAAAGCAGCATTTTCAAGCTCTCACTAACCTGAACTTCAATCAAATTCATCTTATTGAATAATTTTGTTCTGCCCTGGGTTTGCAATATATTTGTGTGGAGGCTGGAACATAAACAGTTGCAATATAAAAATGTTAAGGTATGCAAATTAATTTTGAGAACATCCATGCTGTGTTTTGATTTTTTGAAATTTATCCTTTTTGCTGACTAAAACAATTTGCTGAATTCAGAGCAGTTACAAATAATTTCAGTCAAACCCAAAACTGCCATTTTTTTAGCAAATAAACTATTCCTTTTAAAAAAAAAATTGCCCAGATCAGAACAAGGAAACAATGAGAACATCTCTTGCATGGATTTAGAGCGAAGGCACAAGCTGCAGGAATTAAACACTGAGATCTGTGTGGTCTGTCAATGTTTTGGTTGATATATCAGGGAGAGGTCAGGCAGCAAAATGTTTTTAGCTTATTTGTTCTGTTGCCAGTTTATTGTAAGGGAAATAAGCTCTACTTCAACAAGTCTCTGATGAAATGAATACATCCTACCGTATTTTGGTCTATGTGCTGAAGAGTAATGGTCACAGGCTCGTTAAGGTTCTGAACTGTTGCATTTTCAATGCTGGCACTCACAACGTAAGTATTCAACCTCTCTTTCTTTAAACTGTCATCCTGTAGTGAAAAAATACACACATGTAGAAAATCCTAACTCATTTCATAGAATTATAGAATCACAGAATGTTTTGGGTTGGAATCCAAAAGACTTTAAAGATTCATCTAGTATCAACCCCCTGCCATGGGCAGGGCCACCTCCCACCAGACCAGGTTGCTCCAGGCCCCATCCAACCTGGCCTTGAACACTGCCAGGGAGGGGCAGCCACAGCTTCTCTGGGCAACCTGGGCCAGTGTCTCACCACCCTCACAGCAAAGAATTCCTTCCTAATATCCAATCTCAATCTCCCCTCTTCCAGCTTGAAACCATTCCCCCTCATCCTGTCACTCCATGCCCTCACAAAAAGTCCCTCTCCAGCTTTCCCGGAGCCCCTTCAAGGCACTGGAAGGTGCTCTAAGGTCTCCCTGGAGCCTTCTCTCCTCCAGGCTGAACAACCCCAACTCTCTCAGCCTGTCTTCATAGCAGAGGCACTCCAGCCCTCTGAGCATCCTCGTGGCCTGCTCTGGACTTGCTCCAACAGGTCCATGTCCTAATTTAATTTACCAGCAATCCTGCTCTTCCCTGCTTCCATTTTTTAAAAATTATGTTTCCTGGAAATGGTGATCAGCTAAACACCATGGGATGCCTTATGTAATTTAGCAACTTGCAACTTCATTAGAAAATGTACTTAGTTGCAAATTGAGGTACAGTCTCCACATCAGCTGAAGCAGAACAGAGTTGCAGATGCATCAGCTGGATTGAGAAAGCTGTATAGTCCTTTCAGTACATCAAATCATCAAGATGTACAGCATTTAGCTCATTAGCCAGCAGACACAATTGTGAATGCTGCTTCAGTGTGAAAAGCATTGCTCAGCACACTGTCTGCTCCATCGTACCAGAAGAAATGTCTCCCTTTTTAATTAGACTCACACACACCCCCCAAGTTAAGGAAATACAGCAAATACTAGAATAGTCCTAACTGTTGCATATCAATGCTGCTGTTATTTTAACGGAGAGACAAATCTTGAAATTATTTTCATTGTATTTGACATGTACTATGCATGTTCCTTAAGCAAGAGCTTACTATCAGAAGATGATTAGGGTATGTTCTTTTCCTACAGTACTGGAATATCATCAGCAACAGAAAATGAAAAAAAAGCCTCAGGTCTACAGAGACCTCTCAGAGCATCATTGCTGCAGTGAATGTTTTGCTGCCTGGGTACATCTTCCTTGCACATTTCTTGGTGCTCAATCAGTCTGATGCTAAATGTGCATAGAACAGATGACACTATTGGGGTTTCTTTTCGTGCACACCAAGGACTGCCCAACCCATCACTGCCGTGAGGTCTTTGTGAGGAGTCGTAGTTACCACAAAGAGTGAAGTAGTGCCAAAAAACTTGAACTGGATCTTTGAATGCTTGTCTGGGTCGGAGTGCTCAATCCCTAGGAATTCCTTCAGTGATTTTGGCAAAAACACTGAGGCCAAGGCCTTTTTGAAAGGGTTTTCTTGAACGGTGATCTGCAGGAGAGAGAGGACATGCTCAGGCTGCCTGCCTCCAGTCAAATACACAATGGTACAAAATAGCAGCAGGATTGTCTGGCTTAGTCCCTGGTCCCTGAGGTAATGCTTTGCTCTCACCTCGAGATCCATGCCTCCGTCATAGGAGGAAACGCCAAAGGCCAGTCCCCCAAATGCACTGGGATCTGGACGTGTCACCAACAAAGACAAGGAAGTGGTTATGAGTGATGTATTTCTTTCCATGTAAGTCACCTTATAGCCAATCTCCTCGGTTGTCTTCAGGATACTGAGCAACAAGCAAGAAAAAAAAAAGATGCATCTCTTGAAACATTCTCCTGGCTTCATAATACACCTAAGATACCTAAGATTCTCCTGTCCACAAAAATTGTAGACATTGTTATTGGAACTGGTACATACCAACTTTTTCTGCATTAAGGATCAGGAATCCAGGGCCTATTAGAATATCAGCCTTGTCCCCAGAACCTTACATTTCACTGGAGCAGGATTAGAAGTAATGGATATTTCACTTAAAAAATCCCACAGCCTATTTGAGAAGGCAGAGGTGTTGAGTGCTGACAGCTATCACAGCCCCCACTCCACACGCTGCAGTGCAGTAGACTTTGAAGAGAGAGCATACAGCCAAAAGGATCACGATGCTACTCAATGCTTTCTCTCCAGCAGATTTTCTAAGCTGTTTTTGGCTACTCCTCCTTGCAGACTCCTGAACTTGAAAAGGCAAATCATAGTTGTCCAGTACAAACAACTGGGCTGCTGTGTAGTCTATGCCCCACCTAGAACTTAAGTGGAAAGTTCATTTTCAAATCACAACTGGGTAAACTCTGTGTACTTGCATTTACCTTCGTAAAGGCTGGCAGCAGTTCTCTGAACAGTGCTCTGCTCAGCAACAGAAAACCAAAACAGGTAGTTGAGTTACCTTTAAGATCTCAAAGGAGAGACATGTTTTTAAAGTTATCTAGCAACCTCAACTTTAGCATGTGGGGAAATCACATAATGGACCTGGGATCCTACAGGTAGATTTTTAAGTCCAACACCGAATAGCTATGCTTGAAAATTATTTATCAGCACAGCTACAGCACTCCAATCTGGTGTGCTAGTGGGTGAGATACATGTCTCCAAGCTGACCTGCCAACAGACCTCACTGCCGAGCTGTAAAGATCACCCCTGAGATGAGGTGGCAGCTAGACAGTCTCCCTGCTCTGCCTCCAGGCTGAGGTGCCCATAGAGAACAGCTTCTGCAGAACTGGTTCTGGTAAAAGCTCCTTTGACAACATAATAACCAATTTCCACTGCTAAGAACCCCAAAACATGTTTAAGATCCAAGTATGGAAATTGCTAACTCTTATGGTGATATTTTAATGGACAAAAAGCATTAATTACTCCATAGTGCCATTTTCAATTAGGAAGCAAGTTATCTTACCTATTGGTCATTTTTCTAATGTTCTGATCTTCCATTTTTTGCAGCAAAATATAGTCTAGTATAGACAATACAGTCTCTGCAAGTGTCATGCTCACATCTGCAAGCCTTACAATATCAGAAATTTTACTTGTAATGATTTCTAATTCTTTCATATTCAGTGTTGCATCTGGCAAGAGGTATAAAATATGCTGCACAACATCCTGTGCATTGTCTGGAAGAAAGAACATACAGATGATTTATGTGGCATAGCTCCATGTCTCGCTATATAGCTCCATGTCTCTATGTTAAAGTAAGGAATTAGTCTGTTTCTCCTCTTTCCATATGGTCATAATGCTTCTGGTCTATTACAAAATAATCACCTAAGAATAAGTCAATAAGCCCTCACCATGTCAATGAAACTGGCAAAAACTTCAAAGCAAAATCTAGATATCTCAGGTTGTATTTTAAAGAAAGAAAACAATGCACTTTTCATGAGAATATTATTGTCTGCTCTTGGATTATAAAAATAATCTGTAAGTAATATTTAGTTTTAACCTTGGTCACATTTACAAGCATTTGTGAGTTCAAAATTACACAAGGTCTGCTCCTCTCCCCAAATGCTGCTTAGCTGGTATAGCAGCAGAAGCAAATTGTGAATGGTATAGTTTGAAAAGTTGTGTTTGCCATTCATCATCCTTCCATGATTTTTTTATAGCAGCAGAGTTTTACACACTGGGAGTCAGACAGACGGTGTGCAACTGCAGATATCTTTCAATGATCTATTATTTATTTGATGTTGCTGCTGAGTAGGAGGATAAGCCATGGTATTGTTTTTGTTCACCATTCAAACAATTTGCACTGCTTGGTATAGCTTAAAAATAGATATAACCAGGTGGTGACAGTCACCTTATAGATTACATGAATTACAGCACAAACTTTTCAATTCCATGCACTGATTTGTGCTTCTTTGTATGAGACCTACAGAACATGAACTATTAATTGTTTTGATGTGGTGATACAGGGAGTATAGACAGGTAAAACCTGTCACAGTATTCACTGGTTATTTGTTTCATTCTAAATCAAAGTGTAGGATTTAAGGTAAGTCTTCAGAGTGATAGCTAGAGAATTTTGAAGCACCTGCAAAATTCATCTAAATTAAAATCACTTTAAGATGACCGGGTAAGTAGGACACACATAAATCAACCATATCATTTCAGTTCTTCAGATAAGCATTATCTGAGTGTAACTATTTTTACTTTGATTCACTGTGTCACTGAAGTATCTGGTGCATTACCTTCTGTTATTGTGATATCATGAAGGTCTAAAATATTATTTGGAAGTTCTTTCAGTAATTTACATTCAGTCATATTTGGTTTCTTCCAGAAAGCTTGCTCACGTTCAATATTAATTCCACTGAAAAATGAAAGCAGAGTACATTGTTACAAGAAAAAACATAATAATTGATGTTCCTCATAGTTCCCATATAAGTAGCTGAGAATTTAACTAATTAGCCCAATGTTGAACACTGAACACAAGTCAGATCTGACTTAACACTCATTTAGAAGAGTGGGAGCACAGCCCAAATGCCAAAGCAATTTGAAATGCATCTAGAGGCACTGGAAGGCAGAGAGCCATGAATAGATGGCACAAAACACTACAGTGCATCTGTTTCCCCTCCCTGATCAAGCAGAAAGTCAGCTCCCTGCTATCCTGGCTTGCACTGGCTGCAGGTGTTGGAAATGATGCAATACTCCCTTTTATTGCAGCCTGTGCTGGACTGGCCCTGTACACTCTGCATCTCTCTTGGCATGGCGCTGCTGCGTGCCATGACACACTATCACCTGGTTCCTCATCACACAAAGCCTGGAGCTCCCTCCTGTTTGCCATGCAAGAACCAAAATGAGATGATCTCCTCTCTCACCAACTCCTCCGAGCAGACTGCAGGGGGTTTTTCTTGCAGCTGACCTCCACTTTGGTAGCTGGACTTGTTAGCGGCCAGGAATAATTCCCCTTGTAAGCTGTGTGTGAAAAGCTTTCTGGACAGTCCATTAGCACTGAGGAAGAAATACATAAAAGCTCTTTAAAAAGATTTAATAGTCAAAAAGAAGACTCTGCCTGACACCCAGGGACCCAGCCGTTCTCTGGACCTCCTTTTCTGATGGGTCTGAGCTGTAATTTGCAGACTAGATAGGAGTATTTTACAAGTTTGTTGGCTGCAAGAAAACATTTTGCTTAAATATTTCACTTCTTCTTCTATGACCTTCTTCTCTTTTGTTTGACAAGGTCAGTTCTCAGGTAAAGCATTAGTTTCCTAGCATCACAAATCATATTTAATGACAGTACATCCTGCAGGTTTCTCTAATCTATCTGAAGGTGCTTTCACACTGCCCCTCATTATCCCATCAATGTTTTTCCTCCAGGCTTGTAGTTTTATTGTCTGAAGCTGATCTTTTGTAAGTCTTTAGTATAAAATGTGGTTTTGAATTTCAGGTACCATCTGTTAGTTCTTATCTCTGGCTTACTTCTGTATTTTAAGGAGTGATAGAGGTGGTAATCAAACCCACAAAGAGATTATTAGCATAGAGACTTGATCCAATATGCACTGGCATTAAGAGAATGTCTGCAGTGGGTTTCGTTTCGGTGCTTGATTCAGGTCTCCCTCAATAGGCAGGCTCTGGGGCACTGGCTGTGAGCAGGAGCCCCAAGGTTTGCAGCTGCATCAGCCTGACCTTCCCTTCATTGCAAAGGTGCTCAGACCTGTCTTGGCACCAGCATTCAAGTTTTAGCTCACCTCCGTTGGCCTGGAACCCAACTTTTTGATCTTGCTGTCATTGCATGATGTTCTACAGCTTGTGCATTGGATGAGGTCAGGCTGGCTACTTGTAAGGATGTTTTCTAACCTAATCTCCACAAGATTTAAATTTGAAAAAAAACACTTGTAGCCAGAATTCCAAAGCATGTGATTTCCAATGAGTTTTTAATGAAGTATTACCTATTGGCTTCACAGCCACATCTTCAGGTTTCGCAGATAAGGATAGTGGTCCCTCTTTGTAAGTGTCATTCAGCAACTGTTTGATCTTGAGGATCAGCACTTCTTGTGTATCAAGTGATGTGGCCTTTATAATGGCCTTACAGAAGTAGCTACAAATATAATACACAAACAAGTCTACCATATTAGTAACATTTCACAATTATAAGTGGCTACAAATTTAAGGAGTGGCCCAGAAAATTACAATGAATTAGATAATTTTTGTATGCATTTTATTCACCAAATGACACTTGTTATGTACACTCGTATCTTACCTCTGGGAATGATTTCTAAAGTACAAATTATTGGGAATACAGGTACAATAATCTATTTACAGTTTCATGGTAAATACCTCAAAAGGTTTCCTAATCACGTTATCTTGGCAAAGGAACATCTCTGTCACAAGTAAGCGTTTTTCAACCATGTTTTAAAGTTTGGAGTGAGCTAGTCATAAAACAATGACAGTGCCTGAGTACCCCTGTGTCCACACAGAGGTGGCAGACTCCAAGGCTCCCTGGAAAAACGAGATTTAACTAAGTGCTTTCAATATATCCACTGGATTCCAGCTTTTTCTTCTCAAAACAGCTGTTCTTCTGGAAGACTATGTTTGCCAGCTTTAGGACTGCATCTCTCCTTGAGTGGCTTCAAGCGTGGCAGAAAGAAGCAAGAATATCAACTATGGAAACCCAGTTCATAACCTGAGTCTTACCTTTGTGATATCTGTTTTATCTTCATTTTCAGTTCACATAGAAGGACATGAAAAGTTAGAAGCTGGTTAGAATCAACAGGCACAAGTTGGATTTTAAGAAAAGCAAACAGCAGAAACTGAGTGTGTTCATTAAAATAGAGCCTATGGTTCTAAATGTTATTGAGACCTGGCTCTGGTGTAGCCTTTGTTTCACAGCACTTCTAGAGGTACATCAGGATAAAACAGAACAGAACAGATGCTGCCTCATGCAGACAGCAGAGCAGATCTGTATCTAACACTGCTCGATGAGTGTGCTCACCAGAAGGCTATTGCAAAGTAGGCTGCCTGCAGATACTGCTGGGCATGTCCAGCATTCCTTTGCACAGAACATACCAATATCCACTGAGACACAGTGACTCTCCAGCCCAACTATTTACATGGGGTATGTCTACCAAATTGAAGTTAAATACTTAATAATTTCAACAACACAGTATTATCAGCATTTAGACCATACAACTACTATATCCTCTATGCAGAGACAAGAAGAAGTAAGTTTTAAAATCAGAAAATAACAAATTACATACATGAGCCCTTTTATGGACACTGCTTTGTGGATAATTACCCCTGCAAGCAAAAGAGAATAGAATAATTATTTCATAGTAAGCATATAAATATAACATGCCCCATTTTGCTATCACCTAAAAAAAATACCTTGTAACCACCATGAGCCAGACCTCGCAGCAGAGAAGTCATCTTGAATTCAGCATAGGTGTGTCTACATAAATCACCAAGGCCAAGTCCTGCAACGGATCTGCACCCTGACAAAAAGCACTTCTTCCAGAATGGGACCCACCCTTCTTCCCTTAGGATTTTCTGAATTGGATTCACCTCATGTAAACAGTGCAGTGTGTTACTGTATTGTCATTTGTAAAGCAAGGAGCAACTGTGGAAGTCGGAGAAGATGGCAGGAAGTCAAATTATGCATAAAATGATAAAACTCCATGTCTGTGCAAGTGATACTTTTATGAATTGCTAAATGTCCCTCTCAGCTGCTCACAGTTTGGATATGAACATAGCTGGATTGGGCTATAAGGCATGAAATAGAGGAGTCATGCAAAACCCTATTGGTCCTGAGCAGGGTTTTGGAACTACAATATCCCTCCCTTAGATACTGCCACGCAAGATCCAGTGTGTACCTATTCACACAAACTAGACAGCCCTCAGAGGTCTGTGACCCTCACTGTGTGGATGGATGTGACCCAGAATCAGAATCACCCCTAAACTCCTTTGCACCCACATGCAATTGCTGAAACAAGGCTTCAGCAGTACCAATGGGAATGAACCCTGCAGGCACCAGCACTCTGCCCTTTCCATCTCCTGCAAGTACCAATTCCTGTACTTTCTGAATTGCCAGGATGGCATAGCAGGTACATCAGCCCACATGACACATTGCTCACACACTGCAGAGGCATCAAAGGCTTCATCTTCACCATGAACCAATTTATATGGCCAAAGATGAGGTCTCAGTTTGGCAGCAGGTACTTTCCTTGCATTAGGCAGGATATATATTTTCAGGTGAATGAGCCCAGTTAACAAAGTGTGAGAGTTCCAACTGATCACAGTTGTACAGATCTGGGGCTTTGGTTTACAGCTTTGTCACGGGACTGGTCAATTGTGAAATGGGTATTTGGAACCTGGCTGCAATTTTGCTCAAAGGACAGAAGGGTGAAGGTGACACCATTATACAGCAGGAGGCTTACCTGACTTTAAAGTTTGTCACGAGAAATTCTTCTCCAGTAAATATGATACTAAACTGGAAAGAAAACAGTAACATTTTTATTAACTTCATCTATCAATACTTCATCTAGACTTGCTTGTAAATTTAAAATTGTCATCGAGTTCTAAATCCTGATGAAAATGGCTAAAAATTTTTTTGCAAAATGTCAACACTTCTCCCTTCCTTCTGAATTTATTTTTATCCAGCTAAAAATGTGTTGGATAACATGATTCTGAAACACCACAATATTGTTACATGGATACTCATTTCTGTGTTGTCCCACAAGTTTACGTACTGTACCAGCTGTCCTCATCATCTGATACTTGCTAGAAATACATGAGAATGAGAAAAGCAAGCTACCCACCCAGTTTTCAAGAAGGTTCCTTGCATCATAGTAATCGGGAGCTCTCTCAGTTTTGTAGAAGAGAGAAAAGTTCATGTCAACGTTAAAGAAGCTGACTGTAAGAAGAGAACATAAGTGAGATGCATCCTGGAGTTTGCATAGAAGATGCCAGCACCCCTTCCCATCTCCTGATCCCTCCGTTCAACCACAGTTGTGCTGTCCATTCCCACAGTGTGGTGGTGCAGACACCCCCTCCAGGCCACACTGCGATGTCAACACCAGCCAGCATTGCACTTGCTGTAGTTACAAGGGCAGTGGGCCCAACATTGTTCTTGTTTCAATCACAAGTGCAGTGGGCTGGGATAATCTGGCACTTTCTGCCCTTGCCTATCAGGGCAGTGAGTTGAGACAATCTGTCACCTTCTTAGCCTGGTGCAAGTGCAGTGAGTTGGGATGAGGAGGCACCTCCTAACTGTACCCAGAACTGCCTGATGCACCCGAGACCCCTCATGCCCAGACCACAAGCCCAGTCTGAAAGTTGTCAAGACCACCTGGCAAGGATTTGGGCCACAATGGAAAAATACTGACCAAAGTCAGTATTTCCATCTTGCAACCCTATAAATATCAACCTGAAAGGGAGGCCCTTTAGAGCTCTCTGGGATTGCAGCAAACTGCTGTCCCATATTTCACAACACAAAATCGATTCCAACAAAGAAAAAGAGTAATTAATTATAATTCAATTTCATGATGGAAGATTGAAGGAGTGAGTAATTCACTATAATTCGATCTTGCAACATTTGATGGGAAAAGTGAGTATTTCACTGTAATTCCATCTCGTGATGTTCAAAGATCATTTGGTACCAAAATTTACTAAACATCATAATCATAGGTTAACCTCTGGATCTGTGTGTGTGTATGCGATTTACTTTAGAAACCTTGTTTAAACTTTAACTGAATCACTGTGTTGATTATAACAAGTTGTTGATTATTGACGGTTGCTAGAAAATCATATATGCTAATTTTGTGATTTGTTATAATAGTGTTAATGAACCTCAGATTGCTGCTATTCCAAAGTCACACAAGACCCATGATCACACATGGAAGCACTACACTGAAATCCCTACACCTAATCCCTTTAGACATAAACCATTGACCAAGTCTGGGACCAGGAGCAGGTCCAGCTGCACCCAGACTCTTCTCTGAGAAGGAGTTTAGAAAGCAAGGGGGTCCAGTCTGAACCTCATGACTCAACAGGAGAGCCTCCCTCATTCTCTTTCCCTGATCACTGTATAAATCACTCTGACCTGATCCTGACTTCATCTCCCCTATCTCTGTATAAACCACGTCTCCCAATCCCCATGGAAATCACTCCAACTTGATTCCAGCCTTTGTATGTTTCTTCCATATTGTAAGTGATAGAGTGAACCTTGCCATCAAACTCTGTTAAGTCGTGCTTTTACAAATTTAGATTAAAAACACTTTTTCTAATATCTTTGACGGCGATACTTTAAGCTACCTTAAGTCCTTCTCTCCTCTGCGACACACGGTCACCATGGCTCTTTGGGAAACCCCACACTCCCAGTGTCTGAGTCTAGATTACTGCTGCATTGCTAGAAATTTTATTAAAGAGCCTAAGGGCCCAAATGCATGGTCAGGTTATCACAGCTCAACAAATAAGTTGTGGTTCATACTCGTGGGTGCGCTAACTTGGCTTTTACTGCCTGCTAAGAATGTACAGGAAGAGATAGGAGGATCTGCTGACATATAACCCCTTGAGAAGCAGAAATAGCTTAAACATGTGACTGAGTCTTGAATTGTCACATGTGTGGTGTCGGTCAGTGCCAGCAATGATCATATCAGCATCTAAAACAGCCGCGTTTAGCACTTACGTGGAAACGTACCATTGGTACTACTGGTTGGAGGTGATGGGGACAGTGTAGGAGCACTTGTGGACGATGCTTCACTCCAGCCTGCTGTAAAGAACATTGAAAGGCCTAAGAATCCATAAATCCATAGTGGCAAAAGCGTAAGGAAGAGTGTAGTCCAGGTGAGGGAGAGGTGTGAGTCCTTCAGCAAAGGTCAGCGTAACAAAGAGCTGCTGGTGTTCCACAGCCTCTGCAGGGGGAAGGCAAAGGTGGAGAATACACCTGCATGTGGGGGGGCATGTTAATTCTCCAGAGGTAACTACAACATAACAAGGGAGAAAACAGGATTTGCAGAGTTTAGAACATAAGAAAGACCAGAATTTATGCAACATTATCTTTTTGCATTGCTTGTGTTGAAGAGCCGCTATCTCTCTGTTCCCTCCTTGCTTGTGCAGCCTGTGCCAGCCTTCAGGAGAAGGCATATGTCAAACTAATGGGTTAACATGCAGTAATGCATGTGGGATGAACATCGATCTTCATGGTCTCTGCTTTAATGATAACCTGGCATAAGGATTCCCATCATAAATGCTGGCCATCCCGCCTGTTATTTACAAAGCCAAGAATTCCGAGAATTCATTCGTAGCTAATTTTCCTTGAAGTGAATCACCTTGTCAAACCAGATACTATTTTTGCATTTCACATGCAATCTGCCACATCACCAGGCAGGCAGGGACAAAACGGGTGATGTTTGTCACACACACTACAGAAAATTGCAGTGAACCGAATGACCGTGTAACATCACAGGCCTTGGTGGTGAAAGCAAAGCAGGATCACAACATTTTGCTCTAGAGCTACCATTCCCTTCCTATGCTGGTAATTTATGTTTTTTTCTTCACTCACATGACTGTCAGAGACTCGACATTCTAGCTCTGACTAAGAGAAATAAACTTAACATATGAATACAAAGCCAAATGTCTATGAATAAGGAGTGTGGTCGGAAACAAGTAGGATAAGGCCATGCTTCATAAAACATTGTTTTCTCTACCGTAGTTCAAGGTAAGGAGAATCACCCATGCTTAAAATATAACAGCCCATCATTCAAATCAGTAACAATACATCCATGGACAATAACAGAAACAGGGGCTGTTAACAACTTGAAGCCTCTTATTCTTATCCTAAATAGCTTCAAATTTGTGAAGTTGAAAGGACAGCTGAAGTCAAAAGCCCCTTCTGAACAGGCACGCTCCAGTACACAAGCTTCTGCTTCCTAGACAAAGACACAATTCTACGCTTTGCATAAGCCACAGGCTGTGTGCACAGCACAAAGTCAAACAATTTCTGAGTTCCAACTTCATGAACAAGAGAACTACAAAGCTCTTGGAAATGTAGCTCTGAGTTGTCTCTCCAAGGTTGGCTCTTGCAGACTAAACTCAGACCCTTCAGTCTTCAGCTCAGACCTTCAGCCTCCAAACGCTCCCCGGAGGTGCCAGTCTGTGTTTTGGTGTCATCTCATGATCTAGGAAACAGCGGTTTCAGCCTCTGTAGTATCATCAGCAGAGGCACCACGCTCAGAGCTGGCGGAGGGCTGAGTCAGGAGGCTCCTCCACACCTGGAGGCAGTGTGATGGGGAGCAGGAAAGATGCAGGGCATGTTCCAAAGATCAAAGCATCCAGAGACCTGCTTTTGCAGGGCAGTGCTCTTTGTAACACAGTCCCTGCTGCTCCCAGGGGTTACAGAAAGCTGTAAAAATAGCAAGCCTGCTTTTTCCATGATGCTCGATTAAGCCTAGCTTTTCATTTGGACATCTCATCTCTTTACTCAGGCCTTTTGCTTCTGAGATAGTACTAAACTGTTGGGGATTAGAGGACCGATTTGCTCTGCTTTACTCTTACACTGAAGTGCTAGCAAGCCCAGGAGCAAGCTGCCATATTGCCATTTCAAATCCATTGCCTGCAGAGGTCAGAAACTTGACCTGACATACTGGGCATTCACTGATTCTCTGTTTGGAAAGGATCTGCAGGCTTAGATCATCCAGCTGCAAGATAAGCATAGATATCCAATACAGAACTCCTGTCCATAGCCACTAACACTGTGTGACACACACATGAACATGCAGAAAACAAGAAGCCAGAAGTAACTACCAAACTGAAAGCAAAACCCTAGAGACAAAGGAAAACAACTCCTCTAAGGAAAACAGAAGGACCTAAAACTAAGGGGATGTGCTTTTTCCTCCAGCACCTGTGCACACCAAGCCCTGCCCAGCCTTACAACACCTATTGCTGTGAGAATACAAGGAGCAAAACCCTGAGTATCTGACCCCCAGCACTGCGGAGAGGCAGATATTCCAGCATCCCCAGTGACTTTAATCCCACAGTTTAAACTTCTAGTGGAAACCTGTGTGCGTTCCTCTGGTGTGAAGCTGCAGAGATAGGTCCTCTGAGCCCCACTGTGATGCTACAGATAATTAGTCCCTGATGTCAAGCAGATAGAAATCGAGTATATTGTTAAAGCCTTTTTTCAAGAGCTGCTGTCATGGAGGAAGTGTGACCAGAACGCAGAAGGAACAATGCTGTGCAGACATGCCTTATCACTGGAATAAATTCTTTTTGCTTTCCTTACAGACATACAGATGTGATTTTAGGCTATGATTTATCAAAACCAAACTACTTGTACACCTAGGGTTTAACTTGTCCTCCTGACTGTTAGAGTCCTGCAGATCTTCTCCAGATAGGAATCTACGTACAGCTGGGTGATTACAGGCTTCACTCTGTTCCTGTTCTTATCAGTGTAATGATTCAAAACCCATTGCCTCAGGGGCGAGGTATGATATCACCCAGGAAGAATCAGAAAAATCTGGTAGGGAAAAAAAATAATAGAGAAATGTCCAAACAAAACCCAAACCCTTTCTAATCAGGAATGTAACTCACAATGCCGTTTTCATCTCCTGACAAATGAACCATAATTACAACTTCACAGATTCAATTTTTTTTCTTTCTCTTTCTCATTATCACCTGAAGAAAAAAAAAGTCAGTTTATTCTCACATGTCAAGGATCATTACCAGCAGGCAGGTGTAGGACTAGCCACCTGCATCATTTAGCTTCATTTGCTTTAATTAACAGCATGTAATTCCATTCATGAAGTGAGGGCTAAGGAGTGATGACAGATAAGATCCAAAGATAGAAAACTACTGTACCACTGACATTTTCAAAGTCCTAGTCATGGATTTTGATTTGATAATGTAATAAATGGTTTATCTGACATCCTGTAAGTATATATGTTTTCCAATAGAAGAGCAGCAAAAAATAGACCAACCAATAAGGGAACTGTAATAAATGTATTTCTAGATTCTTAGCAGTCATTTTCACATATTGCATATTCATCCCTCTCCCAGATTATTTAAAATTAAGAAGAAAATCAGAAATCAGTGTGTGGGTGAATAGGGGGAGGAAGAGATGAAGACTGAGTCAGTGAGAGGATGAGAACACACACTTTTACTTCTACACTTTTATCAAAGGCCCAGCTGAGCTGGAAAAGTGAATGATCATCTTCAAGAACTCTGGGAGAAAAGCAAAGGCAGAACAATAACTTTACTCCTGCTACCAAGCCAAGCCAGTGCAATTGCTATGATATTTCTAGCACTTAGAAAAAGTCAACACACCTTCTTATGGCTGCTTCTTGCTACATTCGTATGAGAAATTTCACTCACTTTGCCCAAACGAGCCCTGGATTTCCCAAAGTAATGTAGGACTTTCACAACAAAGCAGGTTGCCCAACTTTCTAGCATGATTGCATGAACCGTCTACCATCAAGGTGAGCCAAGCAATGCACAAGTCTATAAACAACATATATAAACACAAAAACCAAACCTTGCAGCTAGTAATTGTTGTAAGGCATAAATAACAATGAATCATGATGTTATCATTGAAATGGCAATTCCCCATGACATTTCATCACACAGCAACACTTTGGCACAAGTATTTCTTATATGTATGCTCCAGATATTCTCCTGTAGACTCAGTATGACCCCATATGGACAATCCATACAAACTGCAGCCAAGTGCAGCTTTCCCTATCTGATAGAGAGGGCATAAATCTCAGTATATATTTACAGCACTCACTGTTATACTTAGTGCATCGTCAGTACATCTCTGTGCAATAGCTAGCTCATGAATTTCAGTTAATCAAAGTAAGGAGTAGATTTACAGTGGAAGCAAAGGTCTTTCCGAGATCTGACACATGACAGATTCTCAAACATGATTAAATTTTATGAACGTCTTTATAACTGGGACTTCACAGCAGTGATCTTAGTTATTGCTCTTGGGAAAATGCCAGGCTCCAGTAACCCTTCTCACAGTGTGGAACACAAATGTGGATTCAGAGGTTCATGGCACCATAGGCAAGAGTAGTCTTGGTGCCTGTTGGTGTAATTCATCACTTCTGAGACACGCTGAGGTTTCTCCTTGATGATATTTACTCATTTGAATTTGATATTTGCTCCTTTGAATATTTGGGCCAGCCTTTTCCAGGCTGAATGTTCAATTCAGGCTACACTGGAGAATCCTAACTAGAGGAAATCACCTTGTTCTTGGAGACTGCTTTAGAGGGAAAAAATGCTTTGGCCATTGAAAGCCTCTCTCTAAAGTGCTTTGTCTCACTAAAAAGCTGCACAATTTCATCCAGGTTATTGTTTTTGAAAAATCAAAGTCCAGGGACACTGAGCAGAGGCTTTGATTTTAGGTGCTCAACTTTTCATCAGCAGATGTGACTAAGCTTCTCACAACCCCTTGCCAAGCCAGGCACACACCTTTTCCACAGAGCAAATGGGCCCAAGGGCAAAGGTGTTAGTTGGAAGAGGGAAACTGAGCCTTCCTCCTCCCTCCTCATCAAATCATGTCCCCCCTACTCAGGGACACGTGCGGGGAAATAGATCTGGCAGCAGGCGTGCAGAACAGGGACTGCCTGGGTGAAGGCGGTGGGGCAGGGAGCCAAGAGACAGATGGGAAGGTTGTCATTTACAGCAATTGTTCTTAGTGCCTGTGTGCTTTGGTGCAGAGCGGGGGGTGTGCAATGAGGGAGGTGGGGAAATCCCTCTGAGCACAGGTTTCAGCAGCAGTCGGTGACTTCCTGGTGCTCCTCTCATTGCCTTGGCCCCAGTTGGATGCGACCTGGAGCAGGAGATGGGAAAGCGCAGTGGGAACTGCAGTGAAGTCAGTGGGTGCTGCATTTGACAGTTGTGCTGTCTGGTGGGACAATCCCTGGATTCTCAAACTGGACACTGAAAATGACTAATTACTTTGTACTGTGACTAATTACTTCGTACTGTGGCTCTGCTTTCCCTGTGAAACCATCAGCTTAGGCAATTAGTAAAGATGCATTCACTATTATTGTGGAGCACCTAGATATCATGACATGTCATTAGTTTTACATCAATTAGTCAATCAATTAGTCAGTCAGTCAGTCTTGGTCCTCTGTTTTAATACTGTGCAGTTTAAATACCATGTAGTACATACAGACAGCAGGATTGAATGAGATAACCCAAAACACTGCTAAGAGTGCTTTTCAGTGAAGCAGTGTTCACCTAGAGCACACAATAGACAGGAATGTTGCAGAAAAGCAATTGCTATCATCTAAGTATTGACTCTAGTTAAATATCATTAAACATATTGGAATAAAATTTCTATGTCCAACCTGCCTTCTTCAGTCCCAGGCCAGCTGAGTAGCAGGTTGGTGCTCCAGCAGAAGGATGAACCACTAGAAGGTTCATCTAAAAGATGCCACCTGCCAGCAGCCTCCAGGAGATTTCAGTGGCAGAGCTTGCCCCTGCCAGCTCTTCCTCAACCACAGCCTCTGTATCTGCTTCAAGAAGAACCCGTGTGGGGTGAGGACACAATGTCATACACATGGCTACAGCTCTGTCCACTCCTGGTCTCCATCACAGCAGCAGTGACTAAGAGGCTACTAGACAATTCCTGTTGTCCTGAGCAGTGGAGGGTTCCCTACTCTCTCTCTGTGATCCCCAGCAACAAACAAGCCCCAGTAAGAGAACACGTGGCAGAGACTCACCACAGCGCAGGTGACGGTCAGCAACGGGATGGATGGTGCTGAAGTTCCAATACTCTTCCTTCCAGCTGACAGTGTTGCCCATGGTGCAGTGCAGCAGCTCTTCCTGACCCACCACATGGTCCCACATTTGGAAGTAGTACAAGCTGCCAATGAAGCTGTTGCTGACCCGCACAATGAAGCCACCCTTTCTTTTGTGCAGATGACCCAGCACCAGGCTACCATTGGGTTGCAGGCACTCAGCACTGCCAATGGTTTCATTATGCACGAGATGACCATTGCAGTAGACCTCCAGCAGTTGTTTCCTGCTGTCCCACAAACAGCACACGCTGTACCACTCAAAAAGGGCCAGATCGATCTCAATGTCTCGTCTGGTGCCAAAAAGGTACAGTCTCAACTGCTTGTTTTCTCCAGAGAGTCCAAGTTCTATGTCATTGATGTCTGTGGAGGTGGTGTTGGTGTCATAGGAAAATGCTGCCCAGGAGCTGATATTGGCCATCCGGTTTAGATCAATGCACACAGTGAACTGACATAGCTGAGGGATGCTGTAGTTGATCAGAGACACGTACTTATCATTCCTTCCCAGTAAATCCAGTTTTTCTCCATGCAGATAACGTGTTTCTGTAAGCAAACAGCATTAGGAAAGAGGGTAAAGAATGGGAATAAAGTGTCATTTTCAAAGAAAAAGCTGCAATATGACCTCATTTGGGTACTTCCCTGAATGATTATTTTAAAAATTAAGAGTTTCTTCTATTTTTAGTTTCTTCTGCCTCTGAAATTTAATTCTGAGATCACCCACATTACCAGTAAAAAGAAGATTTGTTTAATTCTTCAAAGGAAAAATTGAAGTTCTCAAGACATGCCACATAGGAATCAAGACAAGATCCAAGACTAGGGCCCACATGATCAGTACAGGTGTCCAGTGCAAAGGTCTTGATTCAGCACACTCTGGTAAGAGTTGTTTGCAGGTTTCACTCCCAGGTGAGATATCTCACCCCTGACCTTTTTTCCTCATTACTTTAAATTACCCTATTGTTTTGTTGGCATTTATGGTGGAGTGAAAAGGTGTTGAGTGTGTTCATGAAGCACAGCTCACTGGGTTTGACTCAGGGCCTGAGTTATTACTGGGGAATTTAGTTCTGCCAGTAGCTTCGTGCTTTTCCCAGAACACCGTGAAGTGAGTAAATGCACAGCTCTTATTTTACAGTGACCAAAGTAAAACTAGAAAAAAACATACAGAAACACAGGAAAACACCCAGGAAGGAAACAGGTGAATAGTGACCAAACCAAGAGGCTGTTCATCTTCAAACATGGACAACAGCTGTGATGCAACCAGAACCTGACATTCCACTTTTTGCCATATTTTCTTATTTGTACTGACTCATCTGTGGCCCAGACTGAACCAGCATCCCAGGAGAGGGTGTGCATCATGCCCAGACCTGTAGGTCTGCAGGCCAGGTCAGCTCAGGGGTAGACAAGGACCCCATCACCAATTGCAGTGAGAAGGGAGAGATCCAGAGCAAGAATAACTGCTGCACTGGGGCAAAACAAGAGGAAAGTGGGCTCCTATATAGATAAACTTGTGTGCACAAACCAGGAAAGCAGCAGACATGCCCTGGGCTGGAGAATGCCCAGAGCCCACTGGCAGCACCATCCCTACGGTTAATCTTGGGGGGAATTACTGTACCTGCCAGGAGGAAAAGACAAGCAGCAACCACCAAGATGCAAAGAGCCTTGTGAGAAGCGTGCTGTCCAGGGCCACGTGTGAACCTCTTCATTCTTCAGGCATGTTCTGAAAGAAACACAGTCTGAAAGTGTTGGTGATCACTCCCTTACCACACGGTCTGCTGAGAAATTTGAACTGCTTTCTGTAGTTTGCTGAAATGGCATTCACAGCACAGGAGCTCAGAAGTCCTCCCTCCCCGTGACCAGGCTGGATCACTAGATCAGTAGTCTCTGAAAGGTCACAGCTACACAAACCCTCTGCTTTCCTCTGATTTCTAAAAGAGATGAGGTTTACATGATCATGCTCCGTGTACGTTTTCTCCATCCATAACAACTCTGCAAACCTGTCAGCAACTTGCAATGTGCTTTGACAAAAGGAGTCCATGTCTGAAGTGAAGTTCCTACAAATGTGGGGAAAACAAGAAAAGAAAGCCCTACCAGTGAGGTTAAGCTGAGTGTGCTGACCCACTCCCAATATATATCCCCCAAACTCTTGTGGGATGGAGACAGCGATGAGAGACCTGAGAGCAGCGGACCAGATTAGAGGCACATGGAGAAGGTGGCCACAAGGCTACAGCACAGACAAACAAAGTATTTGTTCTCACCGCTGGGATCTGTCTACGAACAAACTTCCATCAGTTTAACTGAGCCCTGGGAACATACTTGTAATTGGGGAAAGGCCAGTTGGGGGGTGTAAGCATACACTGAACACTTGAAGCAAAATATATAAATTGGAAGGAGTTTGTCCTTGTTCTTCAGTTTGACTAAAGCTGCTTCAAAGATGACTGTAGTTAAACCTGAGCAACTGAACTGACAAACAGTCTTGGTGCCCGAGAGCCCCAGATTCCCTCCTAGTGCCCTGCATGCTCCACTGTGATGCTCTGCTTTCTCTACTTGCTTCACTGGCTATCAAAGCAAAGGCTTATTCTTGCTTTAGGAACACACGGGATTAAATGTTCAACTATGAATGATGTAAATAAAATGGCTGTAAGGGATGGGACAGATCCTCAGATTGACCAAGTCGGCCAAGCTCCCTTCAGTGGAGTCACCTGGCTTCACATCAGATGCAGCCCTCACCGGGGTCTCCCCGCTAAGGGTTACTGCACTCTGACCACTGGCAAAATGGAAACAGTCCCTTTGTGTCCAGCCATGTAACATAAACATTAGAAAATCATTTAAAAACTGAGCTAATAACAACTCGCTCAATTTCCTTTTAAAACTGCACTTTACAAAACTTATGAAGCTAGGACATGTCATCCAGTTTCCCATTTACTGCTGTGACAACAAATCTCTCCTCCCAGCCTTCTCCTTTATTTCTCCAGCAATGATCTGCTGACTTTCGCAGTAACCTTTAAGGAACAAATCATTATGCTTCCAGCCTGTGGTACCTAAATAGGACTTTTTCAGATGATTAATACTTTCTCCCAAAAACACCATAGTCATTAAAAGGTGCTGCTCAAAAACTCACCTCCCTATGTAGCACAGAGACCAAGGTAGATTTTTGCCAAGTGTTCCACACTGTTTCTTCAGTCAGAAGCCAAAAGACCACTGAAGAGAAATATGAAGAGAAAGTCAGGTGGGATGTTGTGATGTTTTCAGTGGGTCAAGCCATGAAGAGCAAGTGATTTCTGTTCTGAAACTGCATTTCTCAGGTCCAGGAAAACCTGCTGTGATAACAAATCTCTGCTCCCAACCTTCGCCTTTATTACTCCAGCAATGATTTGTTGACTTTTGCAATAACATTTAAGAAACAAATCATTATGCTCCCAGCCTGTGGTACGTCACAGGGCTGTATTAAGTTTTGTCCAGAGCAAAGTCCAGAACATGAAGCATTATAAAACACAATTAGAATGAAACAAGTGAACTGAAGAGTTCCCCATGTTTCTGATTCAAAAGTGACTGCACTAAAGAACATTAGTTTTAATTTTCCCACAGCAGCTGTCTAGCCTCTTTTTGTAGTACATAGCACTAGAATATAAAGATCAACCAGGATCTTTCTTCCCTCCTGCAAGATACTAACCAGCCATTGTCAAGTTAAAAAAATACGAAATATTGCTTGCTCCTGAGAAAGACTTTGTGAGTTGAGTTCAAGGAGTGGGTGGCACCAGGAAAGAATGGTCCTGTGTGACTGGAAGTTCAGTTTTGAATTTTGTGAGTTAGCTCTGAAGGGATGAAATGGTTTGCACAGGGCCCTGGAGGGCTTGCTCCCGTCTCCTGCAGGAGTGTGATCTGAAATGTTTTGGCAGTAGCTTCCAGCAGTTCAGCTCCTTCCCTGTATCTGGTTAGAGACATAAGAGGAACTGGAGAGAGCCTGAACCTCCCCAGGCTGCTTAACACTGCAGTTCACCCTGCTCCTCCAGACATTCTAGTCTCCAAACAGGATGGAAGCGTCTCTCTCTTTGGCTCTCCTAAATAATCTAGTCACCCATCTTCACCTTTTGAGACTGAAGAGAGTGGGTGGATGGGTGCGTTTCAAGGTTGGGTGCTTCAGAAGTCACCTGTCAACTTTTTGTACCCATCAAGCCAAGTACCATGGCATCGTAGTATGGAAGGAGTTTTCACCACAGCCCCAGAGCAACTATTGAGAAGGCCTAGCTGTCCCCTTTGTCCATTTCCTCCAGCTTCTTCTCTTTGATTCTCTGTTTTTCAGTTTAGTTTGGTGGTTTTAATTATTCCACACAAGTTGTATATCAGCTTCACTACAGATTATTGCAGAAGCTCTGGACTGCCATGTGAGGGCATCTCCAGTTCAACACTAAATCACAGGCAGAGCCTGGTACAATAGCCAACATCTTGCATCTATTTCTGGTCAAACCTTTACTGGGAAGTTTTAGAAGAGGACACTTAGGACTGAGAGTAGAAAAAACCCTGTAATTAAGGAGTACAATGAAATGAAGAGAAGGAGAAAATGAAGACAGAAAACATTCAGACTCACTGGGGCTGTTCAGATAAAAAGAAATTTTGCTTTACTTTGGATGTGTGAAGATTTTTGCCAGGAGGTTGCTATGGTGACTCTTCAGCTCTTCCAAACCTCCTTGTACTGTAATTACATCTCAAAGCTTGTGAGCTGGGAATCTTTGATTCTTTGGAGGAAGAATGTGGGTGGCTGACTCTTCGGGATGTTTTTCAACTAGCCAATTTCATTCTAAACCAAAAAAAAAATATAAAAAAAATCATATACTTGTGCCTTTAACAGCTGCTTACTGTTTCTGTGAAACCTTGTGGCCTCACTGGCTGTCATTCTCCCGAGACCTTTCTGAATCATTTTTAACTAAAAGCTTCCCTCAGTCCTGCATTATGCATCAGAGAAGGTAATTTAGAGGATGTTTAGCTCTCAATTGGACAGAGCTTGCTTTATACCACTGGACATTTCATTTAGTCCCTAAACTAAAACACGCATAACGACAGGGGTATTTTACCTTTCCTCAGCTTTTGTTATTTACTTCAGCTGTCACTGACTGAGCACTGAAAGCACAGAGGCTGTGCAAATATCCTCCACATTTTCTAGTCAATGGACCTACCCAGTTCTGCACAGCTCCCCTGCAATAATGCACTGCTAAAAAAGAGGTAAAGGCCAAAATACAAATCCTTTGAGTCAGAAACAATCACACCACTGCTGTTCAAAATAAACAGTGTAAAATATTCAACAGCAAAGGGACCCAGTGTTGTGTTTCAACAAACAATTGTTATTCTTTTTCTTCAGAACAGAAGCATCAGAGTGCCTTGCACAGCCCCACAGCACAGAGACCTGGCTGCACGGGGCAGTCAAGCAGAGGGAGGGTTGGAACTGCCCTCTGGACACTGCTCTGTAAATACCATGCTAGATCATAAACCACTATCCTGCAAATTTTATTGCCAAAGATTAGATTAGTTCACTAAATAAGGGCAGGAAAAGATTAGCAGGGTTGTTAATCTTCTCTTTCAATAAACCTTGAAGGATGTAAATATTAAAAGAGCATTTTGAGAGACAGCTGACAGCTAGCCCATACAAACTTCTAGGTTACAAATTTGTTTTAATACAAAACTGACTCTTTTTTTGATTGCTTTTTAATTTCAGAGCTAGGAGAAAACCTTTCTGACCGTGATTTATTGAATCCTGTAGGAGGTATTTTAGAAACCTGGATAAAAGCCTTATGAAGTTGTAGGCGTTCAAGAAATATGACTTAAGGAATACAGCCACACCTTCAGACTTGCTTGGGTCCTTTGCTATAGGCTGAGTCTAGAATGACATATCAAAATATCCCAAGCAGATATTTTTAAAAAGGAAAAAAAACCATTTTCTACATTCATTTTTTATTTTAAAAGATTTATACCTTTTAAATTCAAATTGAAACAAGGATTTTGAATGATCCAAAAGAACATGTTCTGAACTATGTTTTCCTTTTTCTTCCTTGGTTATGTTTCAGCACGAGAAGTAGTAGAAATTGTAATGAAATCAAAATCCTGCTCCCCCACCCATAGTTATCAATGGTTCCCGAAAGAAACCTAGTGTCAGGGAACATCTTGCACCTTGTTTATCGTAGTCTGCTGTGCCGTCACCTCATGTTGCCTTTCTACACAGCAGAAACACTGGGTGAAGTTCCAGAACATGACAATCAACAGGATCACGGGCGCTCTCTTCCGCTTCCCGCTGTGACACAGCTCAGAGTTCCCTGGGCACAAGCTTTACAATGCCTGTCTGTGCAACCCCCACGGGGGAAAATACACCCCAGTTGCTTATCTGCTTGCATCCAGCTCATTGTCATGCAATTGCAGAGATGCCACCACCACTTTGCTCACTGGGTATTACAGCCGGAGCACTGGGCACAGTGTGCAGCTGCCTACACGTACCATCTCATGTAGTCACACATGAGCAGTGTCTGTTTGCTCTTAGCAGACATTAACCTGATCTTAGCAGCCCTTCATTTTTTAGTCCATGAATGCATAAGACATATCTGTAAAAAGTGCATCTAGACATCTGTTTTGCAGCTACAAGGACCAGATTGTTGGTCTTGCTCCCACTCTGAGTTCCTCCCAGGTCCCCCAGAGTAGGAGATCTCCAGGTGGTGGCCAGGCACTGAGCTCAGGGCTATTCCTCTCCCACCAGCCAAGCACCTTCTCAGACATCAGTGCCAGGAGCATGGTCACAGCACACAGCACTTCATGTGAGTCTCCTGATGGCTCCCTATCAGCTGGAGTGGCTCAGTCCTGGCCTTTCACCTGTAAAAAATACTGCATTACCCCCAAGGATCAAGATTCACCAACATTTCTCACAGCAAATTAAGCAGAGAACCTTCTGCACAACCTACAGATCTCTCCACAGCACCTAGCAGGTGGTTTATTGATCCAGTCTGCTACTGCTGTTACAAGCACAACACATAATTGCTGGGATGGAAAGTGCTACTTTCATGCCACACACCTACACTCTACTCCCCGGCTTAATGGCCCCAGAGTGACAGCAGCACAGAGAAGGACACAAATTACAATGTCAATCTCATAACTGATTTTACCAGTAGTGTCGCCTCCTCATTCTCTGGTATGATGGATTATGAAAATTGCCTTGAAAGAAATTTGATGTGATGAGACTGGAATGAGACCTTTATGGCTTGAGTGGTTAATATCATATCAGACTCACTTTGTCAGACCTGTAAGTAATGAAAGAGAAAAGAGAAGGAAAGCTGAGGTAGATATGAGTGGCTGTGGTGGGAGTTTAAAAGACTGAAAGATAGATCTGTAGCAAAGCTTTTGTGAAATGAGAGGACATATTCTAAAATGACCCGTTTAAACCTGGCTTGTCTCCAGAACCTGGTACCATCAAAGACACCTGGTCTGCTCGGAAAGAGCTAGCTCAGATGCACTGTTCTGCACGAGCTGATTTACCACACTTCTGTCTGGAGCACAGGACAGATCAGAAGTCCCAAGTACATCCAAAAGACTAATGGGAGTGTCTAACAGGGACTCTGATCAAATCGCCCCACCTCTGTCACAACAGCCTTCACCACTGTGAAGTGCTTGATTGCAGGTAGCGACCAAGCCAGCCTTGCCTTAGGTGCTTCCCCCACCTGCCCAGGAGAAGGGGATGCTCATAGACAGGCACAGATTGATCTGGGGAGCAGACTGATGGGCACAGGGCTTTGAGCTTGGTGAGGAGCAGGGAATATTCCCCACTTTCCCTGACTTCTTCAGTTTTCCCCACTGGTATCTCAACCCAAGCACCTGCCTAGTAGGTGATAATAAGCAGTGGTTCTTTCTGCTGCAAAAGAAACTTAATTAAATACATCCCAAGACACTTTTTACCTGCAGAACTCTGTGACTTTAAACTCTGGCTTGGGAAGCATGAAGAATGGGTTATTAGAGTAAGGGTTCAGCTTAACTAAACCTCCCACTAGGTGACCATAGCAAAAATATACAACAAATAGCAGAAGGACCTACAGTCACGTACCATAATGGTTATGCAGGCAAGCCACTAACATAGTTTTTGTTTTTTAAGGTATTTGTGGCACATAGGAGGAAATATTTCTTATAGAATTTCATTTGTATCTTATTCTGAGCAAGTTCTTGTCCTTTCTTTGTCAAAGGTGCAGTCATGTTACAGCCAGGGCAAGGCATGCAAGGTGTTAATTTCAGTAGGTGAAATTTAAAGAACTCAATTTAATGACTCTATGAAAGAAGCGACAAATATCCACTGACTTCAGTGGAGACCCAGTTTACTCATCACCCAGCCACAGCTGAACCCTGGCAGGCTGATACACGCAGATGTTTGTAGATCCTGGGCTGACTTGGGACCACTGGATGTCACTGTTGTCCCACACAAGCTCTGCTGCTGGGCTTTCTCCCGGGCACACAGCAGGTGGCTCTTCAAAGGAAATGCTGTCATTGAAGCAAGAGTGAAAGCAGCATCAAAAGAAGAAAGCTGCTTATTTTTCGAAAGAAGCATTGAAAAGGAAGAATAGAATTGCAAAAAACAAGGAGTGAATTTTGCTCGGGGTTCATTGCTGTCTTCCCAGGTTGATGCAAGCTCATCTCCTTGGGGTTTGCAGCAGTGTGAGCTCAGAGCCCAGCCAGACACACACACAGAGCCCTGCAGAAGGTAACATGTGCCAAGCTGACACATGCTGGAATGAGACACGGATTGCATCCCTGTCAGCTACGCATTGCTGCTTAATGTATGAGCCCGAGAGGCTGAAAAGGCTGCTAAGCACAGCTCACAGTACACTGTAATCCATCTGCAGAACAGCAGAGCTGATCTGCAGCATCAGTCAGTCCTCCACTTCTCCTTCAGCTCTTTTTTAAATACACTCCTGTCCAGATCCTGAGCAGATGTACATTGCAGGACTAAAACCAGAAAAACAAACATAACAAGAATACTGTCCAGGGATTGATAACTTCCAATGTCATTCTCCCACAAGCCAGAAATACTTTCTGGAAGAAGAGCAAGAACTGTAATCTGGGCTCAGATACTTCTGAAAGTTACCTTTAAAATCATTTGTGCCAGTGAGACAAGAGTTCCTCTTACACAAGATCACCAAATTACAAACCAGAGATGTGTCCCTGTGCCTTTAGTCTGTGTCAGGCTGCACTTTAAATCCTCCCTTCCTTGGTGAAATCTTAGTGATGTTCATGTAAATATGATGCAGTAATGGTTCTCATCTGAGCCGAACACTGCTGTCCAGGCAGGAGTTCAGAGAGACAGGAACCTCCCTAATAAGCAGAAGAAGCTTCCTTCATGTTAATGAGGTCTGATTCTTCTCTTCGACTTCTTCATGCCTGGAGGTTGTGGTTTCAGGAAAAATGATCCTCTACTCTGAATTTTGCATTGGCAGTGTGCAATCGGACCCACTCTCTGGCTGTCTCTCCCCATGTGCAGCAGGACTTTCCCTTTTCATTCAGTCTGTTCCACCAACTGTGCAGAAGGGCATTTCTGATCAGTGGTACTCCCAAACAGGGTTCCTGCTGGGATTCCTAAATTCTCCCACATTTACAACTTCCCTCAATGCATGTGAATGGAAGAAGACCCCAATTCTGAGTTTCCTGATATGTGCACCTACGTGTTCAAGTTACCTAGAGGCTGGAAAATTACTGTTCATAACTCAAGGTCTTCTACAAAGTTATCATGCTGCTGGTCAAATATATGAAAGCTTCAGTTACCCCAAAAGCCACCAAAACTGGACAGTTCAGCAGTGATAACAGACAAGATATTCCAGGCAGTCAGCTGGGGCCAAAACCAGACCAAAGCAATAGGAAGAACTCTTGTCCATAGTAGCTGATGGACATATGGCTGCAGACGTGGAAGAGAGCAGCACATCAGCAGCAGGATTTCCTCCATAGCCTCTGCATCCAGCTGGGGAGTTGGAGCTGCCTGGATACTGTGTGAACTAGGAAAGTGCAGATGACACATAAACAGATAAGTGTCATAGCAGAGATTTTTTCCACAGCCTGAATTCAGTGTGTCACATCATCACTGCTTTTCTCATTCCCTGTGTCTGGGGAATCTCTTAAAGCGACAGCAGCATTTGCACTACACGTGAACCAAAAAGCCTTGTAAAAGCTTTGCAGTTAAACACAATAGGGTGAGATTTGTGTCTTGTCTAAGTGGATATAAATTCCTCCCTCTGCTCACACTGGACCTGGTTGTGCAGGGACTGTTACCAGCTAACAGCACTGCACACTCTCACACCAGACTTCGGTTCTCCCAGCACAGACTGAGCTGCTAAGAGGCAACAGCCCTCCTCTGTAACATCTTACAGGCTAGGACTTGTTACTACATTTTCTTTTATTACCAAGCAATGCCAGGAGTCCCAGTGACTCCCCACTTCACAAGCTGAAAAAATGAGCCATGCCCATCCTTTCCCACCAGAAGGTCCTCCAGGCTGGGGCTGCAAGGGAGAAAAAGGAAGATGGTGCCCTGATGTAGGATGGATGGATGAAGGCCAGAGAGGTGGGTTGTTCTTCAGCTATAACCCACCATCACCATCATGCAGGGAAAAGGGGCCCGGTGGGAGATGTAAAGGGTCAGTGGGATGGCTGATGTCCTGGCTGCCAGAGAACTTCCTCCCCTGACTGCAACGGCCAGACCACAGCCACAACAGTGTCCACGTCACCAGTGTTTGCTGAGGGTAGAAACAGGTTTGTCCTGTGGCTTCTGACTCCTGTCCATGACTGTGGCTGTCTGTTTTGTATCTGCTAGCACAGGGCAAACCTCAGGCAATTCAGTGGTTTGATCCAGATGCTTTTATTCCAAATGCATCCTCGTGCCATCTGCGCTCTGTTCAGAAAATTTTGATTGGGAATTTCATAAGACACCCCTTTAACTCTTTTAATTCCTCTGTAAATAGGCAACTGCCTTTACTTAGCAACTGCCTGACTCATTTCCTCTCCGAGCAATCCCCTGGGTTCAGCCGGCAGCATTTCCTCTTCACATTTTCTACATCTTCTGACTTTTTTCCTTTTTTAGCTGAGGCAGCCCATTAAAAATAGCAACAGGATTGCACTGTGTGTTTGTACAATCAATACTGCCACTCCAGAGATCCTCTCAAGGCCTTTCTCAAAATAATTTCATTTTCATTTGCATAATTACTTTTAAGTAAGGACATATTTCAGCAATTGTAAAAAAAAATTTCTTTATGAACATTTAAACTTGTTCAATACAACTCAGATTTATGTTTGGAAATACTTCTGAAATAATATTGACATTAACAATCCTGCCAAAGTAGGAAAAGCAGACTTAAGGGATGAAAGCTTTTTGCCATCTTTGTGTTTTACCCAGGATATACTGGTTATTGATGCACTCCTCTATACAAGTTTACATTAATTATCAACTAGAACCGTCCTAATACAGAGTTAATTTTTTGCTGTAACGAGATACCAAAATTCTAATGCATGAAAGCCCAAACCCTGTAACTACTCAGTGGAACAAGCTGTGCTATGCAAATGAAGATCATTTCAGCAAAAAAATTAGCTCTGGTTTTAGGTAAAGAGGGAGTTTGGGATTTACCAGCTGCAGCAGCACTGCTCTGAAGAAAGAGAAAATTGAAAATAGCAGTTATTTTCCTCCTGATTATGTTTCCTGCAGGCATGTCAGCATGCAAGGTGCTGTGTGCTCACACTGCACAGTCTCTGCTACGTGCAGCAGATGGTGATCTGCGCCCCTAAAGGTGACCCTGTACCCATTTCAGGGCAGTGGAGAGTAAGGCTTAAACCTGAGACTCCACTGCATGCTCAGTAAAATGCCCTTCCTGAAACCAGAGAAGTCACCAGCCAGTGATAGAAATGCAATTGCCATTCCTGCTGGCAGAACCCCAGCCTGAGCTGCTCCTTGGGTCTAGCCCGGAATGGCCAAGGAAGCGGCTCTTCTAGGAGCATCCCATTCAGCCTGTCACTGCTCTGGGCAGAAATGAGCCATGGCCAAAAGTGCATCTGAAACATTTGCGGCCCAGGAGGTGCTTAAATCCAAACCTCAAGCTGAACTCTGCCGAAGGGAGGTGCCTTTGCAGCCCCTCAGAACCTTGCACTGCTCTGCTCAGGGTGCTCGGGAGCCAGGGCTGGCTTTTAATTGCACTCTCTCAGCTCACTTCTAATTGAATTTTGCTTTAATGTTTGTACGTGAGAAGGAGCAATAATTTAAAAGAAGGAGGCTCTACTCGAGTCAGAAGTGTGTACGTTCAGCTGATTTATAGCAGGCAATAACCTGGGCTTTGGTGGATCATCCCCATTGGGATGAGAGGATAAAGACACAAATCAAGTATTTACAATATTGAGCCTTGTTTTCCTTGAACACAGAAGAAGAAAACCAAGCAGGGCCCCTCCTGTTCACCATTTCCAAAACAGGGTCATTAGCATGGCCTATGGCCAAGACAGTCTATTGTCCTGTTATTTCAGGAGTCCATTAGATGACTCTTTCTCTCACTGACACACAAACTACCTGGCTTGCCTCAAATTCTCCAGTCTTTACCTTTGCAACTACAAGCTTTGACATGCAGCCCATTGCTTTGGCTGAGAAAACAAAGCGAAACACTGACTCTTAGCTGTCATTACTGAAATAGGTGGTAATTGGTCTTTCTCTTTAGTTTCCAAGAGCACAGTGGTACCTGAACCAGCTTTAACCAAGTCTGCAGTTGACGCACCCTCCACCACAGATGAAGCATTCATAATTCCTGATTTATTCTGTTCTGCCACAGCCTGCTGGAGATAAATTCCAGATCAGATGCTACAGACCATCCTTCTGTGCTGCATCCTACATTTAGTCACTCCACACAGGCATGCACCTTATTTCATTTTTAGCGTTAAACCATGCGGTGTGTTCAAGTGAATGGTTTCTTAAGAGCTCTACTGCGTCAAAGGCTTTTAAGGAAAACTGTCCCATGAAAGCAGGATGAAAACTGAATGCAGAATACAGCTTTATGCTTGTACCACTTCTCTCTGGAAATGAGGTATTTGTCAGAAAAGCAGCAAACAGGCATGAGTAGTTCTCTCTTCGTTTCTGCAGGTGGCACCAAGTATTTAGTTCTGGGACATACTTGAAAACTATTTTGACTATCTAAAAGATGCCCTCTGGTATTCTACCAACCCTGCCAATATCACAACCATATACTAGAATGATGCATAAACAAAGCAATAGAGTCTGTTTTGATCCTCATCCCTAGATGGTGGTGACATTAGCTACATCTCACTGAGGTGTTGTTACATTTCTCCACCAGCTCCAAGTCCCATCTCTCTGTTCTGTGCCAGTCCCCACTCCAATCCGCAGGATTTTTTTTTTACAACCTCATAAGCCTCACTTAATTTTTCAAAATCTTAATTTTTTCCTAGTTTCAGGCCCTCATTCCTCTGCTTTGTTCCTGTGAGCTGATCTCCACAAGAACTACAAGAAGTACTCCCTGGTGAACCAGGGAAAGACGAGGACTAACGAGACTAGTGGAACCCAGTCAAGAAATACAAACTAAATATCCTTATTCCTAACCCCTTGCCATCACTGTAAAACTTCAGTGTCACAGTCACAGCTCTCAGATTTGCAAATTATAAGCTCCCCCACAGCCAGGCCGGGTGCTTTGAGTTTTTGAGGCTCAGTTGTGGATTATCAGTCTTTGCCAGTTACCTTTTTGGGTGCTCCTTCACACAGATGGCCTGACTGGCTGCATTGTGTCAGGACCAGATTGCATTTCACCGCAGCCTTTTGGAGCTGTTACTCTAGCCCCAGACTAAAATACCTCCCATGCTCGCATGCAAAGCAGAGAGAGACAGCTCAGTGGCCCGAGCCCCAAAACATTATGACTTATTAATTTAGCAACACGTTTTATTCACGACTGGCAGCATCAGCTGAAGAGCAAAATGAGGAAGTCAGATTCATCCTCGTGTCCAATATCTCAAAATAAAAGAACATCTATAGCACTCCACAGTCATCCTCAGAGCAACCATGAGCTCCTGGGCTGGACATTAAAGGGAATCACTGGAAACAGATGATGCGGTACCTGTCCCATTCTCCTCCAGTCCCACTCTACAAAGCACTGCTGTCTCACCAGATTGTATATGGGTTTTTGAAGCACATCCACTACTGTTATATTTGACAGCTATTTGTACTGTGCTTGCTTTTCTTAGCTGGCCTATCCTTGTACTCAAGGTACATACACAGTAAATTTAGTAAATTTAGTCACTGGGACACAAAATCTGGATTATTTCACTTATGAAGCATTCCTGACCTAGAGCCAAATGTGTTGCTGTGTACTGAAGCATGTGCTTCTTACAATATTTTATAGGAACATTATAATACTTAAAAGATAGATAGTGGCTTATACTTTCAAAGCACTGTATAACCACTAATGATCTGAGGTTTGTGGCATCACCTTTAAGCAGATGAGGAACTACCACTGAAAGGTACATAGCAGCCAATGCTTTTTACCCTGAGGTCTGAAATAGCTATTTTTCCAGGTGTGGAACAGCAAAATAATTGAGTTGCTTCACATGCCACTGTACAGTAATAACTGGAAAATGTCAATATTTAAATGGAAATGTCAAATGGAAACCCCCCAACCTCATCCACACTTCCACCCACTTGCCAGCAAACGTTGCACAGCTACAGTGCTACTACCACTGCAGGACTCATCACAACTTCTCACACAAGTTACACAGCCCCAATACCACCTTGAGTCAGTGGGGTGCAGGCTCTCTGAAAACCACACCCCCGGGAATCCCCTGAGAAAAGACGAGGCTGCAGACCTGGTGGGCTGAGCAGGTTGTTGTCACACTAAGAAGAAGAACCAGTATTGCTGCTGGAAAGCAAGCACCTCATGCTCAGACCTATCAAGGCACTGGGTACCTCTTTCTTTTTCATTTCCTATAGCAGAGCAAACTTCAAAGGGCTCCTGAGTGAGCTGTCTGCTTTGATCCCATGCTAAAACACCTTGACATGAAGACTCTCAGATACCAAAGCAGGTGCTGCATCACCACAGTAAAGCAAAGGAGAATCTCCAGGGCTTTACAAACTTCTCTCCCTTTTTCTTCACTGGACAAACCACAGAACCTCAACAACACATTTGCATCCGAGTTTATACACATGTGGGTACTATCACACCATGTTCACAGTAATTTATACAAGGCCACTTACCACAGGATTTCAAACCACTTAGGGCTCACCACTGCTGACTTGAGCCAGAAACCTTCACACGTGAAAGCAGAACTCATGGCAAATAAACTGCTAGAAACTCTACCAGCAATTCTATGACCTGTGCTAACAGCAGTCATACTGAAAGCCACTAAGAGTAGCAAAGCTGAAGAGTTTGTCTTGCAAAGCTCACTGAGTACGAGCTGAATGCTCCCCTGAGGCTGTCTTGCTGGCTACTGGACGTTCTGATGGTTGGTGGCTGTTGTGCATGGCTCGCTGTGCATGGGCACAGGAGAGAATTACAGCAGGTGCTCTTGAGGGTTCCTCTGGAGTTAATATTACTTATATGATCCCCCAGCATTACCACAAAACTTATCTAAAGGATTCCCACATGCTATTCCTATGTCTCATTTATTTCAGAAATATTTAAATGCCTTGTTAGTTTGGCACTTAAGTTTCTCGAAGGAAGAAATCTGGCTGTCCTTGGGAAAAATGTAAATAAATGTGAAGCTGTAAGGTAACAGGCTGGACAGAGCGGATTTCTTGAGGAGGTTCTACAATCCTGCATGCTGCTGAATCCACGGCCCACAGCATCAATTTACTCATCACAATGCACTCACCTATTATTTTACACTTGGAACGCTCTGAAGAACTGAGCCAGTGTTCATCACAGACAGCTACCCTGGAGGCCTAATTGCAGAGTACATCACTAATTATATTAGAAGGGGGTGTAATAACTGATTGGCTGTGCATATAAAGTGGAACTGGCATATTTTTAGCATCTGCATGATTTGTCTTTCTCATTTAGAAAACTACAGTTACTGTAGACAGGCCTCACACACACCACCTTAACAAAGCCCAGTCAGGGACATCTTGTTACCTGCTAAAAACTGATCATTTTATAATAACAATTTCATTTAATTAATTTGCTTTTCCATAAATGGAGCTCATCTTATTTCTGTGGTGGAAAGCCGCCTTCTGTCACAGCTCACAGCCATATTTTGAAAATAATTTCTGGTAGAAGAACTCTGCATACACATTCCCTAGTGCCTAGTGTTTCCCCCAAACAACAAAGCACTCCTTGGTTTATTGCTCCGAAGCTGAAATGCTTTCTTTAGATTTTAATCTTGAAGACTTCCCAAAACTGAAGTTCAAAACAGATGTGAAGCCAAAGGAATGATGGAATGGTTAACTTTTGGGGGAGAGACAATTAGAAAATGCTCAAGGAGAAACAGCTGGCCTTTCCCTTTCTGCTTCATGACACCATTCAGAGCTTTAAATGAAGAGTAATCCAAATGGGGAAGCACGAAACCTGCTTAGGACAGATGCTAGTGATTTGTTATGGCTGTCCCTGCAATGCAACCCACAGTTTCAAGAATAAATGGCACTGCTGTGATTCTGTAGCAATAACTTCACAAAACAACCATACCAGGCAGGAAAACCAGCCACAGATGGGCTGATGCTTGTGTTTTAAGGCTCTCAGCTCCAAACCAGCTGCTTATCACTCCTTCCAGAATCTGAGGACCTGATTTTCTTGGTGGCACAGGTCTTGTTGGGTTAGTGTTTATCAAGAGCTGTATAATGGGTCCAAAATTGACTTTTGGTTTAAATTTAGGAGAAAAAAGAATGTGCAAAAAGATAGTTTTGTTTGTGTAAAATGAGCAGAAGTCTAATCAGAATCTGACCCTGCCTCTCTTATGATGTGTGGGTGCAGGGAGGCAGAGGAAATATGTGAGAGAAGTCATAAAAGCTCCTAGATAATGCCTCTAAAGTATTTCTAAGCCATTGCACAAGCAACAATATACAGCGACTTAAATTCAGACACAAGAGATCTATTTTACGTGGACAGAAGAATACTCATGTGGAATACGCTTACAAAGAAGCTTCTTTAGGCAAAACAAACAAACAAACAGTGGAGTCATTTATCTCCTTGCCCTCTTTTCTGTGCTGGAATACAGGAGCTTCACAGTGTTACAGTCTAAAACTGGCAGGGGCCTCCCGCTGTCCCTGCTGAGTTCATCTGCAGAATCCCACTCCAGTCTGTTCAGCTGGTCAGGAGTAGAGGGCCCATTTCACGGGAGGACAAGGTAGGGTCTATGGAAAAGCAGCCTGTGAGACCAGGGTCTTTCCAAGCCATGTAAGAAGCCGGTGGGAATTGCCAAAGCAGCGCTCTCCAAGCCAAAACAGGAAGGAACACTGTAGATTTCAGTAACTATTATACTGCTAAAGTCTCTTCTCTAAATACTTTTCTCACAAAAAGGAACTTCTCTGTGTTTGCCCAAGCATTATTTCAGCGTGAAATTGGTCTTTAAAAAAATATTCAGTAATCCAAGAGCTGAAATCTTTCTTGATACTGCTACAAAGGATTCCTAGATTTTATCCCACACTGAATTTGGTAAGGTTGCATTAATTGAATGGGGAGAGGCAGATCCAGAGGCAGAATTAACAGATTGTAACTCCCAGACAAGAAGTGGAACCACAGCTTCTTGACACTGTGGGTGCAGACAGCACGTATCTGTGCCAGATGCATATATGGTCTTTTATTGTGCAGACCTAACAGCATCCATCTCACACCAAGAACATCTTTGGCCTCTGACAGAGAGGAAAGCAAGTTAGATGCAGTCATCCTAAACCACAATTTTTTAGTGCCCACTCCCCATGCGTAGGGGAAGGGTCCCCCTACAAAGTGCTTGGAACAGCAACTAGATGGCATTGGGCTAAAGGAGGGATTTTCAGATAGGTAAATCCCAAAATACCACAGGAAGTTGAAATTTGGACTAAAGCAGCTCTAGCTATTAAGTGCATTAATAAAATCATTATTGGATTGTTGAGCTTTGGTGGATTTCTATTGCTGCTGAATAGCAGCTTCTTTCTCCTCTTCCCCTTTGTGAGTGGGGTAGTGAGGCTGTCACTGCCAGCTTTCTCCTTGGCTGGAGTTCACTTTCCTTTGGCACGGGAATGGCCCAGCAAAAAGCTGCATAGGGAATCAAGACAATGTAACAAGGCTATTAAACCTAGACCTGCCAAGAAATCTAGGAAGAACAGGTGGCAACATGAAGCAAAATGTCTACACGGAGCTTGGGAAATGGGAGCTGTTCCTGACAAATCTCATTCTTACCGGAGGCAGAGCCACTCTCCAAACTCCAAGCAAACATCTTACATCAACTTAGGAAAGCAAAGACTTCAGACGAAGCTTCTATCCTTGCACAAAGAACTTTCCTCATCACCACTACAACCTGCTCTTTATTTTTGTTTTTCCCAAAAGCAGCAAGGCAGTTATCAAGGACTCTCTTCTGCTCTGCCAAGGGGCTTTGCACATAATAAAATTAGCATGACCGACTGCTCTTCTTTTTTTGTCCAACGAGGCTTCTTTGAAAACTGATTTGTCAAAAGAAGTAACCTTTGAGCTGTTATAAAGAAAAACATCTAAGCAGCGTTGAGTTACTGAGAAATATTTTCAAGCTCAGATAACTGAAAATTTTCTCTGTATTCTCAATTTTCCCGTAGGTACTCACTCCCAGGCAGAGATCAATCAGAAGGATTTTTAGATCATTACCTAGATTTGAGGAGTCATTGAAGAGTCTTAAAAAAATATCCTCTCAGTCAGATGTGCAGCACTGTTAGCATAATACTGTAACTCTCCACAATGCTATTTTATCTGAACATCACTTGGAGCAATACAATATTCATAAAAAACCACTGCTGGAATACATTATCTCATCAGGACATGATGATAAGATTAAATTGTTTAGTGTTAGAAATGATAAGGATTACTATATCAGTGTTTAGCTTGTTGGAGTTGTATTACTTAGTGCCACTGACAGTAATCACATCAAAATTCTGGATAATTTCAAATGATTTGGTAATAATTACCAGATTGTGCTGTAGGCAAAGGGAAATGCTGGAATCTGCACAGCCAGTGCAGCATTTGCACAATGACTCAGTGTGATGGGATTTGTACCTTAAGAAAACTGACAGCTGATTCACCTTAAGCTTTCATTTGGGAAACGTACTGCTTCAAATCAGAGCAGGACAAGACAGAAGCAAATATACAAAAAGTATTTTCAGAATTAGCCAGCTGCTCTACAAATCCTGCAACAAAATCTCGACCAGATTTGAGCTCTTTGGGGCAGGGAGTTGCCTACTGCTGTCTCTGTTTAGCACTTGAACACAGAGCATCTCAGTTTTGTTGAACAGACAAAGCTTTTGCACACACTGTTCAGGCCGTTACTGTCACAAAATTGGCCCAAGAGCTTAACTTCTATTATTTACTTCATTTAGTATCTTCAGTGTGCTCAACCTACCAGACACACATACGTATACACACAGAGTAACTGCCAGCCTCAGAGAAAGCTTCCTTCTGCTTGATGGAAAGCTGTAGAATAAATAATTAAATACATAAAGGCTGAAAAGACAAGAGATGGTGAGGACAGACTTTCATATCCCCATTTTGACCCCAGTAATAACGAAAATTTGGATGGGAATGTGTATGCTGAGGCAACACATAGGTGTTATTCTATGAAATGAGAACTGGTGGGCATGCAGGGGATTACAGACAGGAAAGCAGCAGACCTGTTTCCATGGGTATTACATGTGCATGTTCTTTCTCACTTTATTCCTTTCTGTATAAATTGGTCTCCTCTCCTTACAAAACTGTTCCAGAGCAAAGGATGACCTAAGATACAGAAGTGGTGTCATGCACTGAAGTGTCAAACCTCTTCTGCCAGATACTCAAGATGGACACATGATCATTGCTGCCTTCCCTTGAACTTGTCTATCTTTTGTCACCTCTCAGTATGCTCTATCTAAATTTAGAAAGCAGTTCTGTCATCCTTGCACTGAATAATACTTGTTCTGGCCAATAGTCCCAAAATCCACAGGCAGGAAATGTAGAACCACAGAAACACGGGGCTGGAGAGACCTCACGAGGTCATGCAGTCCCTCCTCCTGCCCTGTGATCAGACCCACCTTCCTGGGCTGATACTCATCCAGCCACAGATCTCCCATGTTGGAGCTTCACTGCTTCCCCAGAAATCTATCCCATAAAATGAAACATTAATCCTCCAGCAGATTATCACCCTTCAATTGCCTCTTCTTTAGATTAAACAAAAAAATAAATCCCAATTCTTTAACTTTCCTCATTCATCTTCCCATTACTTTTGCTGACTTCCTCTAGATCTTCTCCAGTTGGTTTGTATCCTCTTGTGCAGTGTCCCAGCAGTAGTCCTGCTGATGCCTTCCCACTGCTGAGTGGAGCACTGCTGTATGCCCAGGAGGCTGTGCCTCTGTCCGTGTGCCCAGGCACGGCGCTTCTCTTTTCACAATACCACGGCACTGTTGGCTAACACTCAACTTGTGACATCCCAGATCATTTTCTGCTCTATCTGCTATTTAGCAAGCTGTTCCCTGTCTTGTCGTTTCTGCAATTAATTATTCCTGTCTAAATGTTTTATCTTGCACCAGCCCCTGTTTCTCCTCATTTTCTCCTGGACTATATTTCTAACATTCAAGATCATTTTGAATTCAAAGCTTGTCCTCTAACATTCCAACACTGCTTACAAATGTTATAGGGATACTTTCCATCCTGTCATCCAGGTAACTAATAAACATACTCAACCGGGGACAAACTAAGGGCTTGATTCTGTATCTCTTATATTAAGCAATACTGCCTGATAACTTTACATCTAAGGAATTATTCACCCAGATAAATACAAATCAACTCAAGCCAAGACTGAGAGATGAGGTCCTTGGAGTAGAGATGTATTAATAGCACACATTGGTGCAGGTACTTGTCCCAGCAGGAGAGCAATAAGCAAGAACATGCAGTTAAAGCCTATTTGGAAAGAAGCTTGGATGGCTACCATGATTTTCATGTCACCAATTTTCTTCCCATCACCACAGGAAACCCACTGTAATCTGTCACAATATATGCCGTACACTTTTGGATTTAGAACATGCTTTTTCATAATTTTTCAAAATCCTGTGCCTGGATGTAAATTTACAGATACATCTAATTTCCCTGGTTACTTGTTTTAGCTCTTATACAGCGAGACCAACATAAATGAAGTTGAACCCACACGAGCATTTTACTACTAGATACTTCAGTGATCAAAGTGATTGGGATCTGCAGGCTCACGGAAAATCTGGGGGTTGGTTTTTTTGAACTAGAATATAAAAATGGTTATACCAGATTTCAGACAAAGTCTCGTCAGGCACAACATCTGATACTGTGTACCACTGGAGAATTTAGGAAATAGGCTAAGAAATAGATTAATGGGTGGGTGTTTCTTCCACTAACACTCTGCCCAGGTCTACCAATGCCTTAAGTATTTTCTGAGCTATTTTCATCTGGGTCATCATGTGCAAGCTTCTACTTGACTAATTTCAGCTATTGTTATTTTCACTAATTTCGGTATTTGTTAAACTGAAATGGATAGTATCAAACCCCTGGAATCTCAAACCTCATGCAGTGCCAGGGCTCTGCTGGTTCTCCCCTCACAATGCCAATACGCACCCATCAGTGATTTGGCCTGAAACATTTTTGAAAGATTTGTCAGAAACCATCACATGAAAACTAAAAGGATGGAAGAAATGACTGTAAAATTAAATTATTCACTTTTCCACAGGGACAATGGAAAAAAGGACAGTCTTTAAAGGATTACAATAAATCAGCTACTGCAATCAAATCTGCAAATGCTGCAAAATTGAAAGATGATTGCAGGCACTGCTGAAGCCACGCAAGGTCAAAATTTTAATGAAGCTCCACTAAAAATGCCCAAGCAGTAATTGCATGACCTAGCTGAAAATCTGAGAAACCAGGTTAAACTGGAAATAAGGTGGATGTTACAGTTACAATTGCTGAAATATTAGCTCAAACATTCCCAAACTGCTCATCAGAGAAAAAGATAACACATTTTCCACATGGGGCAGATTTTCTCAGCTCAGTTCCTGTGTGCCTGAAGATAAAAGATACACAGATCAAGCAGTATGTATATGCAGGGAGAGCAGGAAGGGACAATGCCCCACTTCTACCTCAAGAGTCCTTTTATCTCTCATGAATTTGTATGTGCTTGGCCTTTTCATTTTAAGTTTACAGCCTCCACCACCCCACCACAAATATCCTGAGTGTGCAACACTCGGTTTATTTCACTTCCTGTAATTTATACCTTCCACCCTGAAGCTTTGCATGCGCAGAATATTGGACGTGTTAAATTGCAAGCACTGAGCCCACTTGTGTATGTGTCTGTTGAAATGGAAAGAACAACAGAAAATACCATCTCATTTGAAAATTAATTTTAGCTGCCCATTCCATTTGTAAGCATTTCCTCCAGCAGAGCGATTCCTCCCATTCCAATTGTCTCATTTTTCTCAGAGGAACTAAAATGGATAGACACTGACCCCTTTTACTGCACAGTGTGTTAAAGAAATTCTGTAAGTTAAGGAAAATATATGTAACCTAACAAAAATTCAAAGGCACCCCAAAATACTCATGAGTGGTTTATTTGTACAGATATGGAAAGTACAGCCTCGTAACTCCATGTTACTCATAGAGCTTGCAAAAACATAAAAATCACATTTTATTGGGTAATTTGACCTTTTTTTTGGTACTTTATGCTGTAGAGAATCAATATAAACCATTTGGTGTTATTTTCTGGTGGTTGTTGATGAATGGAAGACAGAAAAAGACATGGATACAGGACAAGGAGTCAAGAAACCTGGGCTGGGTTTTTTTGCTGTGCTGCTTTGTTCGTGGCATAGCTAGAGACTTTGATTTCAGTGACTCCGTTCTCTCATCTGTGAAATGAGGATAACATCTGAGTGTCTCTCAGTGGAATGATGAACTTTAATTTCAGCGTGTGTATAAAGCATGTTGTGACTGCTAAGTGGCAAGGTTGCATTACTATGTATTATAAACACAGAGCTGGGAAATTGGGCACAGAATGTTTAGGGTTTTTTCCCTTTAGCTGCCCTTTTGTTTTAACTAATAATAATAATTGGCATTCTATTAACACTGAGAGGAAACAACAAACAAAGGATTCTCTGTATACACACGCTGAAGTGGGGAAAGCCAATGTAACAAACAAGAGACAAAGAACAGGGCAGGCCTGTGGTCTGAATATTCAATTTAAAGTCGAGCTCTGCTCTGAATTTTTGTAAGGTTCCTTTTTCCTGTCTTGAAATACTACATGATATTACTGCTACTTTTGCTACATTCTCCCCATTTATGGGCTAATTCCATGCCCCTCTGACAGGTGAACTCTCCATTTATGATTTCAAAGGGAGTTTTCTGCACAAAGCTGGAAGAATCTACTCTTTAATATGGTATCATCACTCCTCCCAGTGTGTAAACCCAGAGGCAAAACGAGAAGAGGCGATTTCAGAATTCACTGACAACTGAGTAGGCACCAAAACAACTAGATGACAGATTCAAGTTAACATAGAACAGTTTCAGGGAATTCATTCAATGAGGAATTCATTCACCTCATCTCTACCCCACTCTTCTTTTGGAGACATGTACAGAACCAGTGGTGCTTGGAACACGGGGCTTCATCCCTGGCTTCGCCACAAGCCAGCAAGGGCTCGGCTACGCAGACCCAACTCGTGCATTTGTGGCTGTTCTCTTTTGAACCCAGTGAACCTGAATTTCCACAGGACCCATAAATCCTGAGCTGTGCCTCACTTCTGGGCCACGGGCGAAGCCTGGTGAGGTCCCTGCAGCCCAGGCAGGCGCAACCCTCGTGAGCTTGACCAGCAGCGTGGGTTTTCCATCCCCTCAGGAGATGGGTGCTGCAGTCACCCCACTGAACCATCTCCAACCCTCACCCGTCCGAGCTGAGGCTACAACTCGGTGCACCAGCTAAGGATTTCACCGCTGCATAAGCGAATTTAAACCGTTTATAAGGGGTCGTTACCCCGGAGAGCTGGCCCAGAGCTCTCCCTTTGGGAGCTCCCCAGCGGGAGGCGATCCATCACCGCTACTGGCGGGGGAACGCCTGCACTCGCTGTGGGGCCATGAATTATCGCCACCCGCCGGCCCTGGGCAGCCGGGCGGTCACTGCCAGGGGCCCGGGCCGCGTCCCGCCCGGAGGGGGCCTGGGGCGCCGGGTCCTCCCTCAGGCCCACGACAGCTCCCATGGAGCGGCCGCTTCAAGGCCCCTTCCCACGGGTGTCCGCAGCCCGCCGGGCCCGGGGGGACGGAGCTGGGAGGGGACGGAGCTGGGAGGGGATGGAGCTAGGGGTGGAAGCGCCTTCCGCAGCACCGAGGCCCGCTGTGGGGACACCCTCGGCCCTCGCTACGCCCCGGCGTGGCCGAGCCCCGCCCGCCCCCGCCCTGCCCGGCCCCGGCG